>JARYGA010035826.1:0-38485 GCA_030545235.1 Helianthus tuberosus | reverse complement strand
ATCCTATCTGTGATGCTGAAATCCCAAAAAGATTTTAAACCCCCAACATGAAGCTCTCTGACGGAACTACGAATCCTGAAGAACATATTGCCCAGTATAGGGAAAGGATGGAAATAATCCTATCCCTCCAGATCTCAAGGAAGCATGCCTCTGCAAGGGTTTTGGTTCTACTTTGACAGTATCAGCCTTAAAATGGCTCTTAAATGTTCCACCGCATTCAATTACATCGTTTGCTCATTTAGTCAATTTGTTCAATAGTCAATTTTCTTGCAGTTTTGAAGTTTTGAAAAACTAACCAGTGATCTCTATAGGATAACTCAAGGACCTCAGGAATCCTTGAGGGATTATGTGAACAAGTTTAGCAGGGAATCTCTGGATATCCCACACCTTGATGTTGCAACATCTGTACAAGCATTCAAAATGGGGTTGCAAAAGGATTCCCAATTTTATCAGGATCTTGTAATGAATCCTTGCAGGAACCTGGATGAGGCTCGGAACTGGGCTTTAGGATATATTCGGCTGGAAGATGACAAAAAGATGCAAGAGAGGATGAATTCATCCTCAACCTATGAATCGACTAACAGGAAGTCAGAATCCTCATACAAACCATATCGCTCTAAGCCATATGGCAGGAATGAAAACAAGAAAGTGAATGTTGTTGAAGACGAGGATCCTGAGGAGTATCCTGAGTTGTCAGAATATTGTTTTTCTGTTAATATATGTAACACCTCGTAAAAACACGTCCAATGATATATCGACACGTGTACTAAACCCTAATAAAGTCAAACGTTGAATTTGAGGGACTAATTTTGCGAAAGATCAAAAACTTTGATTATAGAAGGGTTGGGAATGTTAACATGCTTAATATAAGCCTCTGAATAACATTATACGGTAATCATATTCACAAATGAGCCACTTGTTGATCAAGTGTAGCCGTTTGCGTAATTAATTGAAAGTTTGCGCGATGTAGGGTTAAAAGCGTCAACATGTTAATTCTTACCTCTGAGTGACCTTTTAACAAACCAAGAGCTTCATGATAATTGATTACACCCTCGAGAATGCCTAATATTGGCCATTAAGGGCTTTTATGCCTATAAGTGAAGTTACGCGTAACTTTGCAAGTTAGAGGGACTAAAAGTGTCAATATGTTTAATTATACCTCTGAATGACCTTTTTACGAACCCAACTTATCGTGATGTTTAGTAATACTCTCAAGAATGCCTAATATGGATCAGACAAGGCTTCGATGCTATTAAACGATGATATGCGCAAGTTTGCGCATTAGAGGGACCAAAAGCGTCAACTTTTGAATCTACACCTTTTGGTGACCATTAAGCAAACAGGAGCGTCGTAAAAATTAAGTATATGCTCGGGAATACTCAATATGGGCCACGAAAGGCTTGGATATCATTAAACGACATTTCGCGCTACTTTGTGTGATTAAGGGACTAAAAGCGACGACTTGCGAAACTACGCCTTTGAGAGGCCTTTTAAGCAAACAAGAAACTCCGAAATATTCGATTATAGCCCCGAGAGTGTCTAGCACTGGCTGTGTGAGTTTATTATACCATTTCGCAATAATGCGCGCAAGTTCATTAATTAAGGGTTAAAAGCGCCAACGCGCAAAACTACGCTTTAGAGGATCTTTTTAATCAAACCAAAGACTTCGCTATGCTCGGTCAAACTCCTGGATGACTAGGAATGATTACTAGAGGTCTCGGTACCTTGTATTAACATGACACACTAAAATAGAAAATATAGTGTCGATTAATATAAAGTTTGAAAGGTTATATAACAAATAAAAGTATAAGGGACTGTTTTGACAACCTTCAAACTTGTCTTTGAAGTTGGTTGGATCTGATATAAAAATGCAAGGGACCAAATATGTCTTTTTATAAAATTAATCAAGTTAAAATGCTGAAATTCATAAGACAGGGACCAAAAATGACATTTCAGCAAACTTGTGGAGCTGGGCCACCTCGGACGCGGGCCGCGTAAGCTGGGCCTGAAGCCCACGCGGACCGCCAGTGACCGGATCTGCTGTTTTCTTTTCTTTTTTTTATTTGTTTCTTGTTGAATTCCATTTATAACCAAACCATGTGCTCATATTTCGATCCTAGGGGCACTTAGATGGTATTACAAGCTGGTATTACACATGTTTCAATCCTATAACTCCCTAGAACACTTGTCATGATCATATTGAATCCCAAAATCTATAAATAGGTGAGAATTTCTCACTTTCAACTCACAGCATTTCTTGAGCTCCAGCTTTCTCTCTCAAACCTGAGGATCCTGAATTTTTGGAACCTCCTTGTGAGTTGATTTCAGTCCATTGGACCCTTGGTAAGAGTCCTTTCGTGACTAGTAATATTATTTGGTTTAAAAAGCCGAAAAGTCAAGCGTTTACGTTAAACGCTTTGACTTTTAAACGGTCAAGCCATTGTTCGCAACGGACATGGCTACGTGATCATAATTAGGTAGGTATTAAACCCTCAAAAAGGGCACCTCCTAATTACCACGTTTGCTTAGTTAATTGTCGGGTCAAAGTAATCGAAATAAAAGTCAATCGAGTCGGTTTTTAAATAAAATTCATAACTACTGATGTAAAAGCAATAAAATCAGTTTTGTCACTTTAATAACTTGGTAAATATTAATTGAACACGTCTAGGCATGTTCAACCCGACAATTCTGAGTTTAGGCTCGGTTCGGAACCGAAAGTCGCAAAAATAGACTTTTGCTTTGACTTTCAGTTCTGACCCGATTTAGCTTAGTTTAGATATGCCTTAGAGATCCATTAGGACCATATTACGTATAAGTATAACCCTCTGAGATTATACAATATGGTTCCTTAGAAATCCAATTCATTTGCATGTTTCCGTTAATTGCTTAAATGTTGACCATTATGACCTTTTGACAATAAAACGAGATTTTTGAAAATGTGAGAGGACGAAAACCTTTATTACTGATTTATAAACATGTCCTAAAAAAATTTGACATCAATTTGAGGTATAAATTAGGAGTTATGCTCAATATCGTAAATTAAAGCTTTTTTTATTAATTAAACGGCATTTTTGGCATAGAACCTAGTTAAACCCAAATTTTGACACTAAACCTTTTACCCACTGATGTAATATAATATTTTGGTATTTTTGAAGATTTTTATTAATTTTTAAACTGATCATAATGTAGGGTTCTTGCTTTAATTCGGTAATTGACGGTTATACCCTTTTTGCTAATAAAATGAGTTTTACGTAACATTTTGATACCAAATCTTTTGCTACTGATTTTATATGATAAATAAAATATTTTGAACTTTATAAGCTGATCAAAAACTCAGATTTCTTTATATAACCCGAAAGTCACCTAAAACCGACTTTTTACGCATTTTAACGCATAGTATGGATTAAAACTATTTTTGACATATAAGACTTAATACCTACTGATGTTTTAAGTAAATATTTATACTTTAACAGTAAGTAAAAGTTTTGAACTCAGATTTCCAAATTTGACCTTTAAAGCTTATGTGAAATGACCAAAATGCCCCTACGGTGCATAGTTGGTTATGAATGATAAATTTCACATATATGCAATATCCTACTGATATGACTTACAAAAATAAATATTTTTACTGATCATTTTAGACCAGAACCTCATATTCATATTTAATCTCTTTTATAATCTTTAAAATGACCAAAATACCCCTATGGGGAATAAATTGGTTTTAAATCCGTTTTGGGCATAATGGAAGGTATCCTATTGATATCACAACATATTTAAGGCATATTAACTTGTGAAACCTGTATATGACTCATTTGGTTACCCGTTATGCATTTTTCGTGTTCGGTACGGTTTATGTGACTAGTTTGTATAAACTGACCGAAACGGGTCAAACCTTATCATTTTTGCTTCAAAATCCAGAATGTGCTTAGTTTAGCCATATTATACAAGTATTCATACTTGTCGGGTCTAAATCATATTCTAATCCGGTCTTCGCTTAATCTTGCGTTTTGAACCGTATACCTTTCTTTAAAACTAACCGGTCTAAGTTTAAACTTAAGTAAGACCCGTTAGGAATCTAATAGGTTATTAAAACCTTCGTTCCAGATTTAGGAGCCCAGTAAAAGATATTTGCACTTGCTGATTGTATACGGCTGGGATAAATTTGTATAATTTGCTCAGGTAAATACTTTTAACTTATTTTCCCTTATACGGGCTTGGGGTACGGTATATAAAATACCGCTTGGTCGGGTATTGAATTTTTAATTGTATGAAGGTTAAATCATTGAGATAACCCGTTTAAACTGTTTTGTTTGTTCTAAGCCTTTGGGGGGTTAATGACCATGTCCTGGATATCCTCGGCTCATTCATTGAAATGGCCACGACTTAAGCACGGGGTGTAGGCATACACCTGTCAGTGCGTATGTAAAATAATATGCCCACTTGTTTGAGAATAACTCGCCGTGGGTTTATTTATGTGGTGTGTCTATTAATCTTTAACCCGGTATTCAACCCGGGCTACTGAACGTATAACAAACATATAATTCTTTTACAAGATTATTTTTTTTAAATAATTATCTCAAGTTATAAAAGATTATTTGTGCCTTGTGCATTCAAATCAATTTTCTTAAACATTTTCAAAATGAGTCGGTTAATTGTATTTACCAGTGAAAACTGACGTATTTTCCAAAAAGGTTAAGTGCAGGTACTAATCGAAATGGGCTGGCTACTCCTAGCATCAATAAAGAGTCTTGCAAGCTTAGATGTTTACAAATCTGTTGAACAATGTTTCTTGTAATAATTGATATTACTTTCAAACGATTTGTAATGTTATTATCTTTAGACTTCCGATGTGCATTAAACTATGATAAATTGACTATGATGATATCAACTACGTCACGATACTCCCCCACCGGGACCACCGGTAATACGTGGAAATATCGGGGTGTGACAATATACCTGAACTGATGTATGCTATGCAGGGTTTCGGAGACAAAGCGAGGTGGCCTAGGAAGAACCAGCAGAAATCTGATTGGAAGGATAAATCCAAGTGGTGTGCCTTCTATGAGAATTTTGGACATGTGACGAAAGATTGCATTGCTCTGAGGAAGGAAATAAGCTATCTCCTGAGCAAAGGATATCTGAAGGATCTCCTGGGAAGAAAGAAGAATAAGGGTAAGGATACTGAGAAGGATCCTGAACGAGCAGCATCACCTCTTGCGGATGCTAAGATAATTAACTTTATTTCAGGAGGATCTGGTATCTGTGGAACCTCTTATTCTGTAGCAAAAAGACATGCAAAGGAGGCTAAGGCAGAAAGGGGAGATAAGCCAACCAAGACGACAACCCTCACAACTGATAAAGTGATAACGTTTGACAGTGATGACAGGGATACTGTCTAGGATCCCCATCATGACGGTTTGGTAATAACTTTATATGTTGCTAATCACTTTGTGCGCAGGATACTGGTGGATAATGGCAGTTCTGTCAACATTATTTAGCTAGAAACGCTGAAAAGGATGAATGTTTCCCCAATGGATATCACTTCAAAATCTAATGTACTTGTCGGGTTCAGTGGAGAGGCCAGGAATACTGTGGGAGAAATAAAGCTGCTAGTATATGTTGAAGGAGTCAATTCAATGCAACGCTTCTGTGTCATGGACTCCTTATCCTGCTACAATATTATATTGGGTAGGCCATGGATCCATGATATGAAAGCTGTGCCATCAACTTATCATCAGTGTATCAAGATTCCTACCCCTTGGGGGGTTGTCAAGGTGGAAAGTGTTCAACAAGAAGCGAAGGAGTGTTATTCTTCTTCGATGAAATCCTCAACAAAGCCCAAAGCAGGATAGCAATTAAAGATGCGAGCCCAGGATATCGTGGAGGCTTCAGAGCAGGATGTTAAGAAATTATCCTGGATCAGGATAATCCAGATATCTCGGTGCTCGTAGGAACCAATATCCCTCAGGATATTGAAAATCAATTGACTAACTTTTTGAAATGCAGGATGTCAACATTCGCATGGAAACATGAGGAAATGACAGGTATTTCCAAGGATATTATAACTCACAAGCTCGGAATTGACAGGTCTTTCAAGCCTGTCCATCAGAAACGAAGGAAGTTTGCTCCTGAACGGAACGCAATAATTCAGGAAGAGGTTGAAAGATTATTAAAGAGCAAGATGATTAGGGAAGTTAAATTTCCCAAATGGTTAGCAAATGTAGTTGTGGTTCAAAAGAAAAATGGGAAATTGAGAGTTTGTGTAGATTACACAGACTTGAACAAAGCATGTCCTAAAGACCCGTTCCCTCTGCCTCATATAGACTCGATGGTGGATGCAACCGCCGTTCATGAGATGTTAACCTTCATGGATGCATCCTCAGTATTCCAGCAGATCCAAATGGAACCTTCAGACTAGGAGGATACTGCTTTCATGACACCAACATGTATTTATTGTTATATTGCTATGCCTTTTGGTCTGAAAAATGCAGGTGCAACGTATCAAAGATTGGTGAACATGATGTTTAAAGACAAACTGGGGGACACCTTGGAGGTATACATTGTTGATATGGTGGTAAAATCCAAGAAGGCTGAGGATCATCTCTGGGATATTGAAGAAGCATTTGATATCCTGGACCATTACAACATGAAACTAAATCCTGCCAAATGCCATTTTGGAGTAGGGGCAGGAAAGTTTCTAGGATACATGGTGACTAAAAGGGGTATACAAGCAAGCCCGGAACAGATCAAAGCTATCCTGGATATCAAGTCACCTTCCAACATGAAAGATGTACAAAGATTAACAGGGCGAGTAGCAGCATTAAACAGGTTTATATCAAGATCCTCGAAAAAATGCAAGGAATTCTACGATATCCTGAAGAAGAATAAGAAATTCAAATGGGGAGAGAAGCATGAAGCAGCCTTGCAGGAATTGAAGCAGTATCTTTCAACTGCACCTCTATTGATGAAGCCTGAGGATGGTGAACCATTATCCCTGTATCTTGCAGTATCCAGGAATGCAGTAAGTGTTGTTCTGGTAAAGGATCACAAAGGTTAGCAGTATCCTGTCTATTATGTTAGCAAAAGTTTATTAGATGCTGAAACTAGATATTCTCATTTAGAAAAATTGATTTTGGCCCTAGTTATGGCATCGATAAAACTTAGACATTATTTTGAGACATATAGGATTCATGTTAAAACTAATTATCCTGTTAAAAATGTGGTTAGGAAACCCGAGATGTCAGGTAGGATGGCTAAGTGGTCAGTAAAATTAAGTGCCTATGATCTAGTATATGAACCTAGAAATGCCATAAAGTCTCAGGCTTTAGCTGACTTTGTGGCTGATTTCAGTAGTGATATTCAAAATGAAGTAGACCTAGAAGTTCAACAGCTAGGAGAAAACTTAGAATTCTGGACATTATATACTGATGGTGTATCTAATGTAAGAGGTGTAGGATTGGGTATTGCTTTGGTCAAAAATTACCGAAGCAATTAAGTGATCAAATTAGTTTTGTGAGGTAGTGTGCTAGTAATACTTTGTGAAAAATATGTTAGTTTGCAAAAAACAGTTTCAGGATATAGTCCGAGGATATCAGACTATATCAATAATCAAATAATGAGCAAAAAAGTAAAGGTTGACACGTGATATACAAGGAAAGCCTTTGATCAATCTAGATCTCCAGCATAAAACCTCGGGATGTAACACCCTCCTAATTACTACTTGAATTTAATAAAATTCATAAAATTTTTATATAAAAGATGTCCAACTTATAACATAAGTTGGATAGATAAAGCTCATAAGTAGCAAAACATTAGTCGATTAACGACTAAATCAAACATTCATAAGTTGTTTATCAAAATGTTTATATTCCAAAATCATTGTCTATTAAAGCTAGATATCGCGGAAGCTTCTAAAGTGTGCTCGGTTCTTCAAAACTTGCTTGACCGCCATCCGTAAGATCCTCATCCTCACCTAAGGTCAAAACCATTAAAAACATTAGTTTTGACATTTATGTAAGGCATAAAAACAGTTCTGACATCGGAATGTGAAAGGAAAATAAGAATACAAGGTTCTCTAGACTCTACCGTAACTTACGGTGTCTACCGTAAGTTACGGTAGATGCTGATTCGTTATTGTCTGCCGTAACTGTTTTGTTGTCTACCGTAAGTTACGGTGGAGACCGTAACTTACGGTAGCTCCTGCAACTTTGCCATTTTGACCGTATTGTTGATTTCACCCGAATCCACATGTCGTTTTAGGTGATTCTTTTCCTATAAGTCTGTAAATTCATTACGGACACACTCAATACAACTATCATACCGAAAATTTAACTTACGGACCGAACGACTAAATGTCACTATGCATTTATTCGACCCATTTCAACTTCGCACAATTTACTACCATTAGCTAGTAAACTTACGATACTTTATACCCAACATCCGGGGCTTATCATCACTCACATTTCTTTACCAATCTCATGGCTTAATGCTCTTGTGATTGTCATCGCCATTTTAACTCTCTAAAACACTAGAACAATAATTTACACAACTAATTGACCCGTTTGGCTCATCTTATGGAATCCTCCAATATGATGACTACCAAACGATTCTTTGTCACTCTTAGACTATTAATTCAAGTAACGACCATGGTCGCTACAAACGACACCCTATTTATCCTAAAATAAGACTTCGCAAAATTTAACAACAACTCATTGAATGTAATGGTTCAAGTTACATACTTGCATAACTAAACAACATTATCAACCAACAATTCTAATTAACGATTTTGACCCGTTTGTTTCTCGAGTGAACTTCGTCACTTCTATGACATACCAACTCACAATTGACACTACATTCTCTTTAACTTTTCTAAGACTATTGTTTATGCACAATGTAACGAAACCGAAGTTACATACCTTTAAAGCACACCTTTCAAGCGTGTATCACCTCCGGCTTGTCCGCTTGGCGTTCCGGATTCTTTGCCTAAAGAGTTCAATTCACAATAAGTTTAGAACTCTTTCACAAGCGTTAACGCATAATTCTCTACAATGATCAAATCTGCGTTTTTACTCAACTTTTAACATTTTAACCCTCATTTAGGCGTTTTATCAAACACCTAGCGGGTCAGATTTCTACATGATCTAAACCAAGCTCATGACTTGAGTTTATCACCCTAATTAACTTCAATTAGACTATATACACATATTTTAACATCATTATTTCAGAAATCACTTTCTATGACCCGTATTACACTAGAATAATCATTCTAAACCCTAGTGTTTACTAGTTTCCCACAAAACCCATGAATCATCTTCAATGTGTTCATGAGATTTTCAGGAATTAGCCATGATTTCGCATGTTATTGTCTAGGTTTTACTCCTAGACACTGTATCAACCCTATTCTACCCAAATAGCAAACATGCAACATCAATTTTCAGATTTCCCAATTTCATGAGAATTTCAAACAGAGAATTAACACCAAATTTTACATACCTTGTAATCCCCTTGTGATGAGGATCACTAATCTATGTTCGGATTTTGATTTGGGACAGAAATTAGCCTTCAATTGATCAATTTTGTGGAGTTAGGGTTGGATGAAGAGTCCTGGTCGCCCTTTTTCCTTGTCTGGTTCGACCTCAAACACACACCAGTGTGTTTGAGTTTCTAATTTACTTGTTCTATTAATATTAGTTTTAGTTTAAACTCATTTGGTCACTTAATTTTCACCCTTTATTTATTTTCACTTCTAAACTACTCACAACTCATTCTCGAACTAGGTGAACATTACTCCTAGTTAGTTTATAATTCTTATTTATTCGCAATGTTATTGTAATATAAGAATTCGTATTTTCGGGATGTTACAAGTCCACCCCCCTCAAAAAGGGTTTCGTCCCCGAAACCAAAGTACATACCAAATAATGTAGGGTAGAGACGTCACATCTCCTCTTCGGACTCCCACGTAGTGTCCGAGCCTTTCCCATGCTCCCACTTGATCTTGACTTGATCAATTTGTTTGTTTTCGCAATCGCTTGACCTTCCGATCCAAAATCTCCAATGGTCTCACCGCATAATTTAGGCTATTATCCACCTCGATATCATCGTAATGGATATAAGTTGTTTCCTCCGTTAGACATTTCCGCAATTGCGACACGTGAAACGTGCCATGTATTCCACTCAACTCTTCCGGTAGCTCGAGGTGATAAGCCACCTTGCCAACCCCGTTCGATGATTTTAAATGGCCCGATAAACCCCGAGCTTAGTTTCTCTCTTTTCCTGAATCGGATAACACCCTTCCTTGGGGAAAACTTTTAGCGTAACCATATCACCTATTTCCTATCCTTTGTCGCCCTTTTGATCGAGTTGTCTTTTGACCATTCGGTCACTGAGTCCGTCAGAATACTTACTTGACGCTAGTTTTATATTAACAAGCGCTCTACATAGGTCACAGTGTTATTTAGGCTACAACTTGTTTTATGGCCTAAACTAATTGGTCACCATTTTACCTCATACCTCGTCATTCGGGTATGCAATATTGCCGTCATCGGCCCTTTGCGTGCTTATACTTTCATATCTAGTCATTCACACTATAACGTGACTACATTCTATATTACTTTTGTGTCCGTGATCACATCACGCCATGTTTAGTTTTACATCGACTTTTCATTCTTAAGAATCTTTCCTCCGATTGCATTATCTTACCGCTTTCGGCATTAGACCTATATTCTTTAGTACTAACCATTTTCTAATTTCTCTCTCGGTATTCATAGGTGTTAGAACATCGTTTCTTTACTAAAACTGAATTTTAGTTTAATGTTTTTCTCTTTAACCATGTCGATTAATGATATCAAGGAATTGACGACAAGGATTATTCTTCGGGATTATCATTTTACGTGAGGAATCATAATTGGTTCTCCATGCTTTATATTATCGACCCGTAGGTTCCTTTACTTAGCCTTGTAGACTATTCTATTAGGTCTTCACTTTTTTTAGGGTGAGACCCCCCCCCTAGTATGTTCCATTTGTATTTGCGACCCAATGGTCATTTTGTTCCCGTAGGCCTTTACATTTTTATAATTTGGAGGTTATGGTGATCCCATGGATCATCTTCTATTCGTTTGACCTTGACCGTAGTCTAAGGCTACACTCATTTTCTTTCGAATTGTCCTTCCAACTCTATGACTTCTTATGTGTCCTTCGCGTCGGTTTATTTTACTCATGCCGTTATTTGGTTTATGCCTCTATTTCCTTTCAACCCGTTACCCGGGTTCTTGATCTTGATATTTTAACACTCCGATTTCATTGGTTTGCATTTTCCTTTTCATACTCTTTTATGACCTATCCCATAGATTCAATAATATTTCACGCTTTCATTATCCAGGTTGCTCTTACTTGGGATATCAACTACTATACTTTATTCAACTCGCCCAACATTAAAGTAGTTGAACATGACTATTGAAATTTATGTTTTTGCAAAATTTTATCGTTTTCTCAGTCATAACTCTTAATCCGAGTCTCTTGACTTTTAATTCGCGTTCTTGACTGTTGGTTACGCATTTATCTGAAAACATACCTATTAATTGAGTATTTTATCGATATTATTTTCATAGCAACCCTTCCGTCATTCCTTAAGACTTTATTTCTCGATTTATTTGGTCGTATCAGCAAAACCCACCGCTTTTAATCAACCAAGTCTTTTATTCTTTCACTCGTCTGGTTTGACTTGTTCGTGCGAGTTCCATCTCCTATGACAGTCAACTTTATCCTATGCCTTGACATTCTAAATTGTCGATTCATATTTTCGTTTACTTGATTCTTATCCCTTCCCTTGGGCTCATTATCTTAATGTAATATGCTCCCATTATCCGACTCCCGTTTACTTTTATTATCAAGCACTTTACTTAATTAATCCGTACACCACCTTTCTTTTGTCAGCGACCCTTAGGTCTGTTTCTTTTACAAATGTCCCGAAGGCCCATGTCTCAAGTCTTATTTGGTAAACTACTGTTATTGTTATTCGGCCTTTGGGGTTTACTCGTTCTTATTCTAACGCTTTCATAATGTTTGTCTTGCTAATTCTTTTACATATTCACCCTCATCAAGGTGATTATCGTTCTTCCTCAGGAGGAATTTATTAATAACATGTTACTTGGGTATCTACCCATACCCGAGCTTTTAAATCCAAATTTATTGGTATTTCATTATTTACAGCAACAAATAATACATATTGTCCATTTAGTTTCTTTTTCGAGGATATTCCTATCCAAATCTTAATCTCTTGATTTCTGACTTTAACCCATTGTTACAATAACAAAATCAATTCGTTTCATGTTATTTTTTCATATCGTTGTATGGAATTTATCCACATCGCTTGTTGACATAAACGATGTTTCTACCTGTTTCATTTAGTTTGGCTTAGTCTATAACCATGTCCTTGTCATCTATTACTATTGTAAACTCCCAGGGTTCGGATGTTATTACACTCCTCCCTATTATGACGCTTATCTTTCATTACGTTCTCGGGTTCGAGTGTGCGCGCACCCCTTCCCAAGGCAATATTTATCATGATTATTTTTACCTCGATGCTCAACGTACAGTTTCAGCACCTCTTATAAACAATAGAACTTTTATTATTACCTCTTTTTATTTTTCAAAGCCTTGGTAATTTCGTTAACACTAATGTAGAATGTTAAATAAATCGATATAAAGTAAACGATTTATTTGCACTCGTAATAATTAAAAATTCATGCTGAAATTTAATTTACAAGAGTATACCTGAAACGGAATCAGGTTCAGCTTTAGCCTCCGTGGCTGTTATATAAAACAACTTTGTCCTTGATTTCTGGGCATTAGACTTTGTGTCGGTTGTGTCCTTGGTTCCAAGCCTCTCTGGACATTTAGACTTTTTATGTCTTGGCTTACCACATGTGCCCTTGTGAATTTTTTTACAAAATCTACACTGATGTAACACACTTTTTGTAACTCCCTTCTTGGGAGCTTTATTATACTTGGACTTCTTTACGGATCTTGGATTCATATCCAACACCCTCCTTTCTTCTATTTCTTGTAGTATGATGTCTTTCAATTCAGCCATCATATCGTTCACCACCGGCATGATTGTGGTTTGTAATCTATCAATATACTGTGATAGACTATTTTCTAGAGCTTTTCCGACCTCCTCGGAAATCTTAGCTTTCATTTGTTCAGTCAATTAAGATGTCGAATCATCTCCGGTTACTCCAGACATTTCTTCAACTGAAACATCCATCACGATTTATTAATAATTATTTAATTCATTTCCATCATATTATACGGAAATTTATATCATTCTCACTCAATCATAAATAATGTGTTATTCTTTTTCGGTTTGGTCAAGTATATATCTTGCCTTACCTTTCTTACTTAGTGTATTTTCCCGGGTTCGAGCGTATTCATACACTCCTCCCATCTTTCCTTCATTTTGAAGTTGAAATGTTTACACTAATTGTTAAACATTTCATTTATGACATATGCGTCATTCATTTTGATCTAGCCAAGTTCACCACTTGCTTAAACCATTTATGCTTAGTGCACTTTTCCGGGTTTGAGTGTGTAAACACGCACTTCCCGTGCATATCAATTCAAATTTCCTTTTTCTAGTATTCTAGTAAGTCTACTAAAGCAATTAATTCTTACCGGACAATCGATCAAGCTTGAACTGAACACTTTGTTGACAACCTTAAGCTCTGATTACCAACTTGTAACACCCTCCTAATTACTACTTGAATTTAATAAAATTCATAAAATTTTTATATAAAAGATGTCCAACTTATAACATAAGTTGGATAGATAAAGCTCATAAGTAGCAAAACATTAGTCGATTAACGACTAAATCAAACATTCATAAGTTGTTTATCAAAATGTTTATATTCCAAAATCATTGTCTATTAAAGCTAGATATCGCGGAAGCTTCTAAAGTGTGCTCGGTTCTTCAAAACTTGCTTGACCGCCATCCGTAAGATCCTCATCCTCACCTAAGGTCAAAACCATTAAAAACATTAGTTTTGACATTTATGTAAGGCATAAAAACAGTTCTGACATCGGAATGTGAAAGGAAAATAAGAATACAAGGTTCTCTAGACTCTACCGTAACTTACGGTGTCTACCGTAAGTTACGGTAGATGCTGATTCGTTATAGTCTGCCGTAAGGCAGTATAGGTCTGCCGTAACTGTTTTGTTGTCTACCGTAAGTTACGGTGGAGACCGTAACTTACGGTAGCTCCTGCAACTTTGCCATTTTGACCGTATTGTTGATTTTACCCGAATCCACATGTCGTTTTAGGTGATTCTTTTCCTATAAGTCTGTAAATTCATTACGGACACACTCAATACAACTATCATACCGAAAATTTAACTTACGGACCGAATGACTAAATGTCACTATGCATTTATTCGACCCATTTCAACTTCGCACAATTTACTACCATTAGCTAGTAAACTTACGATACTTTATACCCAACATCCGGGGCTTATCATCACTCACATTTCTTTACCAATCTCATGGCTTAATGCTCTTGTGATTGTCATCGCCATTTTAACTCTCTAAAACACTAGAACAATAATTTACACAACTAATTGACCCGTTTGGCTCATCTTATGGAATCCTCCAATATGATGACTACCAAACGATTCTTTGTCACTCTTAGACTATTAATTCAAGTAACGACCATGGTCGCTACAAACGACACCCTATTTATCCTAAAATAAGACTTCGCAAAATTTAACAACAACTCATTGAATGTAACGGTTCAAGTTACATACTTGCATAACTAAACAACATTATCAACCAACAATTCTAATTAACGATTTTGACCCGTTTGTTTCTCGAGTGAACTTCGTCACTTCTATGACATACCAACTCACAATTGACACTACATTCTCATTAACTTTTCTAAGACTATTGTTTATGCACAATGTAACGAAACCGAAGTTACATACCTTTAAAGCACACCTTTCAAGCGTGTATCACCTCCGGCTTGTCCGCTTGGCGTTCCGGATTCTTTGCCTAAAGAGTTCAATTCACAATAAGTTTAGAACTCTTTCACAAGCATTAACGCATAATTCTCTACAATGATCAAATCTGCGTTTTTACTCAACTTTTAACATTTTAACCCTCATTTAGGCGTTTTATCAAACACCTAGCGGGTCAGATTTCTACATGATCTAAACCAAGCTCATGACTTGAGTTTATCACCCTAATTAACTTCAATTAGACTATATACACATATTTTAACATCATTATTTCAGAAATCACTTTCTATGACCCGTATTACACTAGAATAATCATTCTAAACCCTAGTGTTTACTAGTTTCCCACAAAACCCATGAATCATCTTCAATGTGTTCATGAGATTTTCAGGAATTAACCATGATTTCGCATGTTATTGTCTAGGTTTTACTCCTAGACACTGTATCAACCCTATTCTACCCAAATAGCAAACATGCAACATCAATTTTCAGATTTCCCAATTTCATGAGAATTTCAAACAGAGAATTAACACCAAATTTTACATACCTTGTAATCCCCTTGTGATGAGGATCACTAATCTATGTTCGGATTTTGATTTGGGACAGAAATTAGCCTTCAATTGATCAATTTTGTGGAGTTAGGGTTGGATGAAGAGTCCTGGTCGCCCTTTTTCCTTGTCTGGTTCGACCTCAAACACACACAAGTGTGTTTGAGTTTCTAATTTACTTGTTTTATTAATATTAGTTTTAGTTTAAACACATTTGGTCCCTCAATTTTCACCCTTTATTTATTTTCACTTCTAAACTACTCACAACTCATTCTCTAACTAGGTGAACATTACTCCTAGTTAGTTTATAATTCTTATTTATTCGCAATGTTATTGTAATATAAGAATTCGTATTTTTGGGATGTTACACGGGAGCTGACAATCGTCGGCTGCCTTGTTCTTCTTATTGCTTGAATAACCAGGATACAGTGCAGGATAATGCTCAGATCGCAACTAAGTGGTACAATAATTGTAAGTGATGAGTGTTAGTGTGTGATTGCTGTCACGGCCCCCGTCCCAGTTTGACCCGTTTCAGGAGCCGCGGAACAGAAAATCCCGTGGTATTTATTTAACAGCGGAAGTTTTCTTCAGGATCTTTTTAAAACTGCAATTTTCCCGATTATTTTATTTCACAACTCGGAATAAAATCCCGGTAATTTCATTCATAAGATTTCATGGAGAAATCTTTTATTTTACAAAACATGTTTCTTTATTTTATAATGAGCCACTTCCTTAAGCTTGTAGTGCTTCACGGCACTTTTCCTTGATCACAACAGATCACCTGAAACATGTTTGAAAAAGGTTTTGTCAGTGGGAAATACTGGTGAATCATTCTTTTTATGAAAATGACATGTTTGTTATAATTTACAGTATTAAGAGCGATTACAATGTTTCTTGATATCAACCAACTACCCATAGTATTTGTCACTCGAACATCCATCGGTAGCCTCTTAGCCCGATGGTGTCTGTGACTGTGGTCATATCACCCCTTGGCTAACTCGTTGTCCAATGGTGAAGTTTATCAAGTAATGTATACAAAACCCCACATACCGGCTGTAACTTTGTGATTACAAAGACTTAATCCCCGTAATTATAACATTGAAAACAAATAGAGTTTTGTAAAGTAATTTGATAAAAAGAGAATGACTCACATTGCAGATTTATATAAGCAGAGCTCAGCCTACTGATTAGCCTTTTAACCTAAATTAATAACATGCACACGAACTCGGTTAGTAACTAATACAACATTTACGATAACTCACTAGATTAAAACCTTCACAACGAATGACAAATTGCGATACTTAAACATCCATCGAATTAACGACGAATGACAAAGCATAAACCCTAATGTGGGCAGCACTTAAACATCCATTGGATAGTTTAATCTATCGGACATTGAATCGTAGCAGCGATCGAGTTAATACCCGGTATCGGAGCAGCGCCTCGCTAATTATATATGAATTTTCGACTTCAGAGTACTAGAACATCGTTTTTGAAAGTTCGTTTCGACACCAGTGGATTGTGCAAGTGACAAGCTATTTATAGGTGAAATTGAGACCTTACGCGGCCCGCGTAAGCCTTCAGCTTAACCTTACGCGGCCCGCGCAGCCGCCCAGTCTACGACTAGCCTTGAGCAGTCACGAGTAGGTTAGCCAGGTGGTCGCTACGTGGATTCGGAACACTTATCCGGTCAACACAGGTTTGACGCGGCCCGCGTAAGACCATGCTTACTCTTACGCGGCCCGCCTGAGAACCAAGATTTTGTTTTTCTTGATTTTTGACGTTGGGTAAGGTTTCAGGCGTTCGGGTTTATACTTACGGTTGTTTTTAGGATAATTTTGAGAGTCCTTACATTCTCCCCACCTTATTTAGAATCTCATCCTCGAGATTTATTGGAATAAGTGAGGATACTTTCGCTTCATCTCTGATTCCAGCTCCCAAGTGTATTCGGGTCCTCTCTTTGAATCCCACTTGATCTTAACAAGTACTAACCGTTTGTGTTTGAGAAACTTGATTTTTCGATCTTCTATTTGTAGTGGCTTCTCAACAAATTTTAACTTTTCATTTACCTCTATATCTTGGAGAGGTACTACCAGAGATTCGTCTGATAGGCATTTCTTGAGATTGGATACATGAAATACATCATGTACTCCAGCTAACTCTTCTGGTAGTTGTAAGCAATAAGCAACCGGTCCTATTCGTTGGATCACTGAAAATGGTCCTACGTAACGTGGACTTAGCTTTCCCTTCTTTCCGAATCGAACTACTCCTTTCCAAGGAGAAACTTTCAAAAGTACTTTATCTCCGATTTGAAATTCTAACGGCTTGCGTCGATTGTCGGCATAACTCTTCTGGCAATCTCGAGCAGTCTTCAATCTTTCCTTAATTTGGGTGATCTTATCAGTGGTTTCTTGTACTATTTCGGGACCTGATAATTGACTTTCTCCTATTTCTGCCCAACAAACTGGAGTTCTGCACTTTCGTCCATATAGTGCCTTGAATGGGGCAGTTTTAATACTTGAATGATAACTATTGTTATAGGAGAATTCAATTAAAGGTAGGTGATCGTCCCAATTTCCACCAAAATCTATCACACATCACCGAAGCATGTCTTCCAGAGTTTGGATCGTCCTTTCACTTTGCCCGTCTGTTTGTGGATGATATGCGGTACTCAGATTTAGTCGAGTTCCCATTGCTTGCTGGAAACTTGTCCAGAAGTGAGAAGTGAAACGACTATCCCTATCAGAAACAATGGAGAGTGGAACTCCATGTAGGGATATGACTTCATCTACATACAACTTTGCCAACCTTTCCATGCTAAAGGTTTCTTTTATAGGTAAAAAGTGAGCTGATTTGGTTAATCGATCCACAATTACCCAAATCGCATCATTACCTTTTCTGGTTTTGGGTAACTTAGTAACAAAATCCATTTTTATGAGTTCCCATTTCCATACAGGCATTTCTAATTGTTGTAGTAGACCTGAAGGTTTCTGATGTTCGGCCTTTACTTGTGAACAAGTAAGACACTTAGAAACATATCGAGCTATATCCTTTTTCATTCCTATCCACCAAAAGTTATTTCTTAAATCTTGGTACATTTTATTGTTTCCAGGGTGCATAGTATACCTAGATTTATGAGCTTCTTCTAAAATCTTATTTCTTAATTCTCCCTGCTTAGGTACCCAAATTCTGCTTTTGTGAAATCTCCAAATTCCATCAACTCCTTGTTCTAATTCTTTTATTCTTCCCTTCATTCCTTCGGCATCATCCTTGATTGCTGTTTTTTTTAACATTTTTCAATTGTTCCATTAAATCTAACTGTAGATTTAACCTAAGAGCACGAATTCGTCGTTGTTTCTCATGGTACTTACGACTTAAGGCGTCTGCAACTACATTGGCCTTTCCTTCGTGATACTGAATATCACAGTCGTAGTCACTTAGGATTTCCATCCATCTCCTTTGCCTCATGTTTAATTCTTTTTGCCCAAATATATACCTTAAACTCTTATGATCCGTATAGACAGTAAACTTACTTCCGTATAGATAATGTCTCCAAATTTTAAGGGCAAAAATTATGGCTCCTAATTCTAAGTCATGAGTTGTATAATTTTCCTCATGCTTTTTCAATTGTCTTGAAGCATATGCAATTACCTTCTTGCGTTGCATTAATACACACCAAATCCTAATTTTGAAGTGTCACAGTAAACTTCAAAATCTTCAGTCCCTTCTGGTAAAGCTAGGATTGGAGCATTTGTTAATTTCTGCTTCAAGATTCTAAAGGCTTCTTCTTGTTTAGGTCCCCATTCAAACTTAACTGATTTACAGGTTAGCTTAGTTAAAGGTATAGCTATTTTGGAAAAATCCTTAATAAACCGTCTATAATATCCAGCTAAACCTATAAAACTTCTAATTTCCATTGCAGATTGCGGAACCTTCCATTTGGTAATTGCCTCTATCTTAGCAGGATCTACATGAATACCTTCGTGGTTTACCATGTTTCCTAAGAATTGCACTTCTTGCAACCAAAATTCACACTTCGAGAATTTGGCGTACAATTTTTCTTTTCTTAACAAAGTTAAGAGTGCATGCAAGTGCTGACAATGTTCGTCCTGACTTTTGGAATAAATAAGTATATCGTCGATAAAAACAATTACAAATTTATCCAAGTACGGTTTACAGATCCTATTCATCATGTCCATGAATGCAGCAGGTGCATTTGTTAGTCCAAAGGGCATAACTGTAAACTCGTAATGACCATACCTAGTTCTGAAAGCAGTTTTAGGTATGTCTTCTTCTTGTACCTTCAATTGATGGTATCCGGAGCGTAAGTCGATCTTAGAAAAATATCTAGCTCCTTGAAGTTGATCAAAAAGATCATCAATCCTAGGTAATGGGTATCGATTCTTAATTGTAACCTTATTCAATTCCCTATAATCAATACACATTCTCATTGAACCATCCTTCTTTTTCACAAACAATACGGGTGCTCCCCACGGGGATGAACTAGGTTGTATGAAACCTTTACTTAGTAATTCATCTAATTGCTTTTTCAGTTCTAACATTTATGTGGGTGCTAACCGATAAGGTGCCTTGGCTATCGGTATAGTTCCGGGAATTAGATGAATCCTAAATTCTACTTCCCTATCTGGTGGTAATCCTGGTAACTCTTCTGGGAATACATCTGAGTATTCTGAGACTACAGGAATCTCCTTAAGTTCTTTACCCTTAGTACTAATGATTACTGAAATCATATATAATATTCCTTGCTTTCGTTCATAACTAGCAACTTTCATTCCTGATATGAACTTCATGGGTTTACTTGGTTTATCTCCTGTAATCATAATTACTTCCCCAGTAGGTGCCTGAATTTCTATAGAATTTTTATCACAAAGGATTCGAGCATGGTTGGCTACTAACCAATCCATTCCTAACACAACATCGAATCCAGCTAAATTCATTGGCAATAGGTTTGCATGAAATTTATGACCTGAAAGTTCTATATTTTCTTTCTGCAAAACCTTATCTATTTTGACAGAATTTCCGTCTGCCGTTTCGACTGTAAAAATCTGCCTAAGATTGGTTAAAGGTAAATTAAGAGCTTGGCAGAATGAAGTATTTATAAAACTTTGGTTTGCACCAGAGTCAAATAATACTTTCGCGTAAATGTTGTGAACTAAGAACGTACCAGCTATCACGTCAGGAATCAGCTCGGCTTCCTGAGTAGTTAACTGGAAGGCTCGAACATTCTTCTTAGTAGTTCCGTCAGCTGGTTTGACTTTGTTGTCTGCTGGTTTAACCAATTTAGGGCATTCTGTTTTGAAATGCCCATTTTCTCCACTGTTATAGCAGATCCTGGTTTTCTTTCTGCAATCTTCTTCGCGATGTCCTACAGTTTTGCAAAAGTTGCAGATTACATTGCATTTTCCATAATGTTTCTTTTTACAATTCCTGCAGAACGGCAGAGTTGAAGATTGCCCTGTTCCTCTTCTCCTGAAGCTACTATTATTACCCGTACGAAATCCTTGGGTAATTTTCTGAACCAGTTCCTTTTTCCTGTGTTCATCTTTTGTGTGTACCAGTTCGTCAGTTAGGGTGTTAGCTAGTTCCACCGCATCGTCAATAGTACGAGGTCTTGCAGCTTTAACAATATTACGGATTTCGCTAATCAGTCCCCAAATATAGCGGGAAATGAGTATCGGTTCTGGCGAAGCCAGTGTTGGCACCACTCTAGCATATTCAAAGAATGTCGAAGTATAACCGCGACAATCTACACCCATCATTCGATGATTTAGGAACTTATTTGCCATTTGATCTTTTTCATATTCAGGACAAAATTTTCTTTCTACAAGACTTTTAAATTCTTCCCAGTTCATGGCATAGGCCAGAATTCTTCCCTTGGCTTGAAGTACTGTATTCCACCATTCTAGTGCCCCTTCTTTGAAAAGATTTGACGCGTACATGACCTTATCGTTCTTGTCACATTTACTTATGGTAATCACTGCCTCAGTTTTCTCTAACCAATGCAGTGCTGCAGTGGCTCCTTCATTGCCTGCAAATTCAACGGGTTTACAAGCAAGAAATTCTTTGTAAGTGCAACCAGGTGTTGCAGCTTTCATTTTCTTAGGGAGCGGAGCTGGCAGTGGATCATCATCGTGATGATTACCGCCTCCGTTTATGCTATTACTGAAGTTATCTTCAGAAATACGTTTGCTAGGAACGATTTGTTGAGGTTCAGCAGGTTTCTGGGCAGCAGCAATGATTGCTGGAATAGCATTGGCTATTCCTTGAGCAACGATATTTTCTATATCTTGCCTAGTCATAAATTGATCCTCTGGATGTTGCTCAGATTGATTAACCTCATTAACTGGTTCATTATTAGCGTTTTCCATCTGATATATATAATTTATTAGTATCCAATAAATAACAATTATACACAAAATAATCATACAAAATTTTACAACACACATATAGCCAAAACTATTGATTTCTCGATTCCCATTTTTATATATTATGCGTCCATACACACCTTTATCTTACAAAGTTTTATTTGTAGTTATTTCACAGGATTTATATTTTAGTATTTTATTATACAATCACATTTTCATAACCCTACTATCTTTCGTCAGTTGGTATTTCAGTAACGACGTTCGCTCTCGTCATATTTCCAGGAGATCTGTTCTCCTACTTCCCTGATCCTATTTCCTGCATCCATCAACTCCTCGCCAAAGTGACGGAGTTCAGCTAAATTCTCATTGCTCATAGGTGGGTTTGGTATAGGTTCCGGGTCAAACTGTGGGAGAAAGGAATAAGGACTGTTGAGAAGATTTTGGAATTGCCAATCATTAGTCCACCACTCGTCCATTCCTAGAGGTTGGGTGTGAATTATAGGTTCTGGGATTGTTGGTTCCAAATTTATTGGAAGTTGAGTTTCAATAGGATGAGTAAAAACATTTCTATTGACAGGCTTAATAGTATCACAGCTTGCCAATATAAAATCTAGCTCCTCCTGCAATGTCATTTCCTGGGTTTGCTTAGAGCTTTTTCCAATCTCCATTTCTATTTGCTTAGAATATTCCTCAAACTGTATTCCCATCTGCCTAGACTCTTCCCTGACTTCAATCCCTTTTCCTTTGTCTAAGGGATTTTCTATTTTGGGAATCTTTCTAGTGGCGGGTTTCCTCCTACGCACACGCCTCCATCCCACGAATCTTCTCCTTTTCTTGGGCTTGGGTTTCTCCGGAGGTGGAGCATTGAATTCCATCGGTTCTTCTATATCTGGTATATACCTATTGAAATCTCTGGAAACCTCTATTTTTTTTATAGAGATTTAAATTCTGAAGGGCTTCAGACAAGTCACTCATGCTATTTAACACATATGCAAAATACAAAAATTACTAAGTTAAAATTTTATAACAAGATTTTATAAATAACCTTTAAATATTATTGCATACCGTGTGATTAATTTAATACAAAAACAACTGAAAATTAAAACACACTAGGGTTTATTGTAAACTTATTTATTTACTGGATAAGGTTTCTGGACTGTAGATGATAAGGGTACTAAAACTTGAGTCAGATTATTTAAAGATTGGCATTAACTGCTACAGTGGCTAGCATATAAAGATCTGCCCATTTCTCATCTAACTTGTCCTCCCATGGAGGGTTACTGCCTAATTCTTGGGTTTTCTGATTAACTCTCCCTCCTTTGGATTTCTTTTGTTTCTCTTGACTTTTCCTAATAATCAAACTTCTTTTATTAGGAGAAAGTGGTTCCTCATATTGTGCCTTATGGACAAATATTCCTTCTTCAGGATTTACATAAGGTTTTGAGGAATTTGTTTGGGATGAACTTCCCTTCTCGTTTGATGACCTATCTAATTTAAGATAGAGTTTTGAAAGCTTTTGCTTACCCATACTGTACACAAATATTCAAATAATAAAACACATAATCACAAAATGACAAGTAGAAAAATTAAGTATTTTCTAAATACTTAATTGGCTTAAATCAGTGGCTCTGATACCACCTTTTTCTTTCACGGCCCCCGTCCCGGTTTGACCCGTTTCAGGAGCCGCGGAACAGAAAATCCCGTGGTATTTATTTAACTGCGGAAGTTTTCTTCAGGATCTTTTTAAAACTGCAATTTTCCCGATTATTTTATTTCATAACTCGGAATAAAATCCCGGTAATTTACATTCAAAAGATTTCACGGAGAAATCTTTTATTTTACAAAACATGTTTCTTTATTTTATAATGAGCCACTTCCTTAAGCTTGTAGTGCTTCACGGCACTTTTCCTTGATCACAACAGATCACCTGAAACATGTTTGAAAAAGGTTTTGTCAGCAGGAAATACTGGTGAATCAATCTTTTTATGAAAATGACATGTTTGTTATAATTTACAGTATTAAGAGCGATTACAATGTTTCTTGATATCAACCAACTACCCATAGTATTTGTCACTCGAACATCCATCGGTAGCCTCTTAGCCCGATGGTGTCTGTGACTGTGGTCATATCACCCCTTGGTTAACTCGTTGTCCAATGGTGAAGTTTATCAAGTAATGTATACAAAACCCCACATACCAGCTGTAACTTTGTGATTACAAAGACTTAATCCCCGTAATTATAACATTGAAAACAAATAGAGTTTTGTAAAGTAATTTGATAAAAAGAGAATGACTCACATTGCAGATTTATATGAGCAGAGCTCAGCCTACTGATTAGCCTTTTAACCTAAATTAATAACATGCACACGAACTCGGTTAGTAACTAATACAGCATTTACGATAAATCACGAGATTAAAACCTTCACAACGAATGACAAAGTGCGATACTTAAACATCCATCGAATTAACGACGAATGACAAAGCATAAACCCTAATGTGGGCAGCACTTAAACATCCATTGGATAATTTAATCGATCGGACATTGAATCGTAGCAGCGATCGAGTTAATACCCGGTATCGGAGCAGCGCCTCGCTAATTATATATGAATTTTCGACTTCAGAGTACTAGAACATCGTTTTTGAAAGTTCATTTCGACACCAGTGGATTGTGCAAGTGACAAGCTATTTATAGGTGAAATTGAGACCTTACGCGGCCCGCGTAAGCCTTCAGCTTAACCTTACGCGGCCCGCGCAGCCGCCCAGTCTACGACTAGCCTTGACCAGTCACGAGTAGGTTAGCCAGGTGGTCGCTACATGGATTCGGAACACTTATCCGGTCAACACAGGTTTGACGCGGCCAGCGTAAGACCATGCTTACTCTTACGCGGCCCGCCTGAGAACCAAGATTTTGTTTTTCTTGATTTTTGACGTTGGGTAAGGTTTCAGGGGTTCGGGTTTATACTTGCGGTTGTTTTTAGGATAATTTTGAGAGTCCTTACAATTGTTGCTAGAAAAGAGAGTGAATGAGTAGGTGAACTCGAAATTGTGTGTGGCCTATGGATCTAGCATCCCCTTTATATAGTTTCTAAGTTTAACTAACTATGCTATTAATCCGGGATACTGAGAATATTCCCCTATTATTCCGGGATACTGAGAATGTTCCCTTCTGAACATTGGGGGGTTGTTTCAACTCGTTCTCCACGTGCATATTAACTATAAATCCGGGATTTAAGCTCCCATAACCGTTACAACATTAATAGCATTGACCAGCATCCGTAACTCCCATAAAATACGCCTTTCTTCAATGATGACCGTTACAAGAGCTATTCTTCCTCCATCAACGTCCTTATCCTAACCAATTTGAGCGGGTCTTCAGGATGACTTGGTCCTCATGAACGCAACATTTACTAGCAAATTGTTAGTAATAGTCAGGATACTGCCTCAGGATGTTACCAATATCCTGGTCCGGTATCCTGATCAGCTATCATAAAATCAAGATATAGTGTCAGGATATGTCACACCCTGGCTTTGCGGAAGCGTGGTTAATTTGGTGTGACTTCTTAATACCATAGCTTAATCATAACCAAGCTATATGAATTAAAAAACATGCAAGATCATCCATTAAGTTTTGAAAACCAAATACAGTACCATTGTTTTAACGGGAACATACCCTAACAACCATAACCTTGTTCAACAGACATTACAAACTTAAACATAATATAAACATGGTTTGAGGTTTGTGTCTTGTCCAGGAAAGAGACACATCCCCTAAACCCCGGATGACCTTGGAAACTAGTGCAGCGGGAAAACATGCCATACCGTGCCAGATCTCGTTAATTTCCTGAAATACATGTAAGTTGAAAAATCAACAATAATGTTGAGCGAGTTCATGTGCAAGTGAGTAAGTAAAACACTTATAAGTATAAAAGTTCCCTGGTATGTAGCAGTGTAAGGAAAAGAGATCACCAATGGTTTGCAAGGCCATTAGCATGTGTGAAATGCAAGTAGGAAGACTCAACCCTAGCCGATTTATGCGTCGGGCAACCAAGTCACTCAAGGTCCATTCTGTTGGTCCTCTCAGAGGTCCGTTCTGTTGGGCCTAGAGTTGGGCTCGCTACACCCAGATAGATCTACCGCTTAAGTCCCTCGGTGTTCTGCCTACCCATTCACATGATCTAAGTAGTAAACCTCCTTACGTTAACATACCGTGTATAATAGTACTTGTAAACAAAGTAACATGTATTTCACCCCCGCAGTTAAGAAAACTGAAAACAGTTAGAGAAAAGGGGGACATGAACTCACAGTCGGTGCGTCTCTACCAAGTATCTCCAAATCAGAAAGCTGTGCGACGACCTACAAGTGCTAATTCTATTAGACGGACGGCCGTGCCTTAGCTTTATAGTTTATGTTTTTGGGAAATAGTTAGACAACTATTTCGTGTTTACTTTTTGTATACTTGGTAGTTAATTCTTCTTCCCAAGGATGGGGATTCAATACATGTGCGTTCATAAATATTTCCGTAAGTGCGTAAGTTACGTTTTAACAATCGAGTGGTAATATAATTACCGGTGTAACTTATATATTTACGGTGAAAGCGTTCGTACTATTTTGGAATCGTTAACGTTTGTAAATATTATTTTTACTCTAAAAATAATATTTATGCATTTTCACAAAATAATCATAAACAGTGTGTGAAAAATATATATTTATCACGTTAAATTTTGTGAAAATCCCACCTCCGAATATTTAGTAAATAAAGTCATGGCGAAATTTATATTTCGAAAACATGTCAAAAAGTAATTCTAACACTTGTTGTGTAAATAGTTCTAAGTGTTAGGTTTTTAGAAAAATTTCGCCAGAGTTTCCTCTGTAACTGGAGGTGACCACGTTTTCAGGCGTATCATTTTCTTTTACAAAATCAATTTCAATAACTTCATTATTCAATCAAACAATTTCCGACACATCAAACTAGTCGACAAGTATGTAAATCGCATAATCGCATGAACTTGTAGTTTTTCCGAAGCTATAGTGTAAATCCCATTTTATTTTGTGGATCTTTATATAAAGTAATTTTGATCTCGTAAAAACCTTGTTCTTAGAGAAATCCGTCTTTACAACTTCTAGCAATATTTGTCAAAACTAGTTCTTTGTCGGATCTTTTCATTTCACAAGTGTTTACACACTTGTGGTTTATAAAAATCATGTTTGTTAGTGTAAGATCCGTCTTTTAGAAAACATGATTTCTTTGACGCGTGGTCCTTTGAAAATACCACTTGCAGATATGTAGATCTGCTAGTTTTAAACACTATTGTACATGTTGAAACACTTTTACACAAGTTCATGTTTCATGTGTGGTAGAGTTTCACCTTTTAACCCTTGTATCATTCAAAACAAGCTTATGTTAAGATCCGTGATCTTACCAAACCGGGTTAAACGGTGATCCGAGCTACCACCACATAGATCGGGTCTAAATAACCACATATTTCAAGTACTACAACATTTACACAACATAAATGCTATTAACCACCATTACTAGTGTTTTTAGTAGACTTTTGTTCGTCATTTTGCATTTTAACGAGATTTAACCGATACAAATCCTTTTAACCACTTTAGATTAGTTCAAAAATGAGTTGTAAACAATATACCTCTAGCTCAAGGCTAGGGAAGGATCTATGCGCAAATGAGGTGGATAAAAGCCAAAGAAAGAGGTCCTTCGTGTTCCGCTTGCTCCAAGACTCCTAATACGTGACCTTTGATGTATGTATGATGTTGGAATAGCAAGAACCAAACTCGAAAATATGATGGATGGCAAGGGGGTGTTCGGCCGAAGCTAGAGAGGGCAAGAGAGAAGAGTTGGAGTGTGTTGTGTTAAGTGTGTAGTCCATGAGTGATTAGGGTTAACTTATAGACAAATGTAGGATGATTATCCAAAGGTCTTAGTGTAGTCTTGATACCCAACATAGGATTAAAATAATCAAAGTTGTACTAGGGGTGTCCCCCTAGTTTGGGGCCGGTTAGAGAAAGGGGGGGGGGGGTTAGTTCGATCTCAACTAGGTTAGTTAGGGTAACTAAGTTAAGTTAGTTAAGTGTTAAGTGTTAAACTTAGTTACTTGTATGTTATGCGTTATGGCGGGTGTTAGGGTATTCAGGGACCCTAACTGGCTCAGAAAAGTATAAATAGTGAAAATAACAATATTTTCATGTTTCGGGTAACGCCCGGTTGTTCGGTTGGATAGTAATCCGTTAAAGTGTTAACAAAGCTTTAAAGTGTCGTTATTGTTATTTTTAGTGACACCATTTAATTCCAACACTTTAGAAAGTGTCTAGTAGTATTTTCCCCATGTTTTGGCACTTTACTAGTCAGCTAGAAGCTGGATTATTTATTAAAGTGCTGTGTTTTGTACTTAAAGTACGTTTTAGGCACATCCAGTCACTGTGACTTATCCCTAGAGACGCAGTTCCCAACCCTTGTATCCCTACACTCACTACTAGTGTAGCCAAATATCTCAGGCTCTTATAGGCCTTAGAGGCCGTGTCTGCCTGATGCTGGCCTTATCAGCATGTTCGATAGGTTATCCGTTTATAGTGCTACTGTGCTTTTGTGCATCATGTTTGTCACTAGGGTTCAACATGTAAATAATGTAGTGACGATAAGTAAAGTATGATGCAGGTAAGTACATGTATCAGTATTCAAGTAGCAGTTCATCAGCTAGTTCAAACAAGCACAGTAATTAAGCAGTGATTAATCATTAATTAAGTCGTACGGATACCTGGTTTAGTGTGGGTTGTCACATTCTCCCCCCGTTAAATAAATTTCGTCCCGAAATTTAAGTTCTGCTTGTAGAAGCAGGGTTCTTAGTAAAAAGGTGGGGGTATTTCTCTTTCATCCGGTCCTCACGTTCCCAGGTGTATTCAGGACCATGTCTGGCATTCCAACGAACTTTGACGAGTTTGACACTGCTCCGGCGGGTTTTGTTAACTTTCCAGTCTGTGACCTCAACAGGTTCTTCAACGAAGTGGAGCGTGTCGTCAACATGAATCTTGTCGATGGGAATGGCAACGTCAACTTGAGTTGGACTTTTCTTCAGGTTGGATACATGAAATGTATCGTGAACACCATTTAGTTCAGCAGGTAGGTCCAACTTGTATGCCACTAGTCCTATTCTTTCCAGAATTCTGAAAGGACCAATGTAGCGTGGATTTAACTTCCCACGCTTTCCAAAGCGTGCCACACCCTTCCAGGGTGAAACCTTCAATAACACCATTTCTCCAACTTGGAAATCCACATGTTTCCGGTTTGGATCTGCATAGGCCTTTTGTCTGTGGCGAGCTGCTTCGATGCGTTTAAGGATCTGCGCGATCTTGTCTGTCGTCTCTTGGACGATTTCGGGACCTGCAAGTTGTCTATCTCCGGCGTCAGCCCAACACAGGGGTGATCGGCACTTGCGTCCGTAAAGGGCTTCGAATGGCGCGACACCAATACTGGTGTGGTAGCTGTTGTTGTATGAGAATTCGACCAAAGGTAAATGCCTGTCCCAGCTACCGCCCAAATCCATAACACATGCCCTCAGCATGTCTTCTAAAGTTTGTATTGTTCGCTCGCTCTGGCCGTCAGTTTGCGGATGAACGCAGTGCTCAGATTCAATTGGGATCCAAACGCTTCTTGGAAAGATTGCCATATCCTTGACACAAACCTTCCGTCTCTGTCAGAGATGATTGAGAGAGGCACTCCATGGCGTGCGACAATCTCTCTCATGTATATTTCCGCAAGTTTACTAGTACTGTCTTTCTCCTTGATTGGCAGAAAGTGTGCGGATTTTGTTAGGCGGTCAACTATCACCCAAATCATATCATGGCCTCTTGGCGTTCTTGGCAATTTCGTAATAAAATCCATGGAGATTTGTTCCCATTTCCACTTGGGAATTTCAGGCTGTTGCAGAAGTCCTGAAGGCTTCTGGTATTCCGCTTTAACCTTAGCGCACGTTAAACATTTGCTCACGTAAACAGCAACATCGCCTTTCATCCTAGGCCACCAATAATAATCTTTGAGATCTTGGTACATCTTATCCGCTCCAGGATGGATAGAGTATCGTGATTTGTGAGCTTCGTCGAAAATAACTTTCCTTAATCCACCAAACAGAGGAACCCAAATCCTTTTCTCAAAACGTAACGTTCCTTCCTCGTTTGGTACCAATAGCTTTTCCATCGCTCGGAGATATTCTTCTTCAAGGTTTCCTTCTTTGAGGGCTTCTTTCTGCGCGGCACGAATGCGCAAGGAAAGATTGGTTCGGATAATCATTTCCAAAGCCCTGACCCTTATGGGCTTGATGCTCTCTTTACGACTTAGGGCATCGGCGACTACATTCGCCTTCCCTGGGTGATACTTTATCTCGCAGTCGTAGTCGTTTAGCAACTCAACCCATCGTCTTTGCCTCATATTCAACTCCTTCTGGTTGAATATATGCTGTAGGCTCTTGTGATCTGTAAAGATTGTACACTTTGTACCATAAAGGTAGTGTCTCCAGATCTTTAAAGCAAAAACCACTGCGCCGAGCTCTAAATCGTGTGTGGTATAGTTCTTTTCGTGCACTTTCAGTTGACGCGATGCGTAAGCAATAACCTTTTGGCGTTGCATCAACACGCAACCCAATTCTTGGCGCGATGCGTCGCAGTATACCACAAAATCATCTGTACCTTCTGGTAGAGCTAAGATAGGCGCATTGCAGAGCTTATCCTTCAGTATCTGGAACGCTTCATCCTGTTTGATTCCCCAATCAAACTTCTTATCCTTCTGCGTGAGGAGCGTCAATGGTTGAGCGATCTTTGAAAAATTCTCAATGAATCTTCGATAATAGCCAGCCAAACCTAGGAATTGCCGAATCTCGGTTGGCGTCTTTGACGTTTCCCAATCCTTGATCGCCTCAATCTTTGTTGGATCCACGTGGATTCCATCTCCATTTACCACGTGCCCAAGGAATTGCACCTCTCGTAGCCAAACCTCGCACTTAGAGAATTTGGCATACAGCTGTTCCTTCTTCAGCAGCTCTAGAATGGCTCTAAGATGCTGCTCGTGTTCACCATTCGTCCTTGAATAAATTAAAATGTCATCGATGAATACAATCACGAACTTATCCAAGTACGGTTTGCAAACTCTATTCATTAGATCCATGAATACCGCAGGTGCGTTTGTCAAACCAAATGGCATAACAAGGAACTCGTAGTGTCCATAACGAGTTCTGAAGGCTGTTTTCGGAATGCTTTCCTCTTGTATTCTTAGCTGATGGTATCCAGATCGAAGGTCGATCTTTGAATAAAAGCTTGAACCTTGAAGTTGGTCAAACAGATCATCAATTCTTGGCAGAGGATACCTATTCTTGATCGTCAGCTTGTTCAGCTCCCGGTAGTCGATGCACATACGGAAACTACCGTCCTTCTTTTTGACAAACAGGACCGGAGCTCCCCAAGGTGAGAAGCTTGGTCGGATAAAACCCTTGTCTAACAACTCTTGAAGTTGTGTCGACAATTCTTGCATCTCAGACGGAGCAAGTCTATAAGGTGCCTTAGCCACAGGCGCGGCGCCTGGAACTAAATCAATGTGAAACTCTACTTGCCTCTGAGGTGGCAGTCCAGGTAAGTCTTCTGGAAAGACTTCTGGATACTCCCTCACGACAGGGATGTCTTCGATCTTTGGCTCAGCAGCCTTTTTATCCACAATGTGTGCCAGAAGAGCAACACATCCTTTCTGCAAACACTTCCTTGCTTTCAAGCAGCTGATAATCCTTAACGGCGTATCACGCTTCTCTCCATGAACCACAATTGTCTCGCCATCTTCGATTGGGATACGAACAACCTTTTCATGACAAACGATCTCTGCTTTGTTGCCTGATAACAATCCATTCCTACCACCACGTCGAAGCTTTCCAACTGGACTGGTAGTAGATCTAGAGCAAACTCTCGCTCTCCTAATTCGATCACACAACCTCTAATAACTTCATTGGCTTCTACTAACTTTCCATTGGCCAATTCGATTGAGTAGGGAATATCTAACTTATTAGCGGCTAAGCCAAGCATATTCTTAAACTCTAACGATACGAAGCTATAATCGGCACCAGTATCAAACAAAACGGATGCATAGCGTTGATTCACAAGGAACGTACCAGTAACGACATTGGGGTCCTGGCGCGCTTCCCTAGCTTCGAGTTGGAACACTCTTCCACGGGCTTAGTTTAATTCTGGGTAGTTCTTCTTGAAATGCCCGATATCACCGCAGTTATAGCATCCAAGTCTTTGCCCGTTTCCACCAGCTTGATCATTCCTCGGATTACGATTCACAGCGCCCGCTTGGTTAGCATTGTTGCCTCGATTTCCGTCTCCTCCATTGTTTCCTTGCGAGCGATTTCCATTCCCACCACGGTTATTATTTCTATTCCCAAATCCTCCCTGGCTTTCTCGGCCAGCACTAGCCCAACAAGAATCTTTTGAGTGCCCCAGCTTTCCACATGCTTCACACATTTTCACACTACAATGGCCAGTATGGTGGCGTTGACAGGTATTACACTTGGGCTGGGTGCCCTGGTATCCTTTTCCTTTCTTCCCGCTGCTAGCTGATCCTCCTTTCTTAACCGCCACACTGGCGCCTTGCTTGAAGTTTGAGAACTTCCGTTTGCTACCTCCTGAAGACTCGACGTGAGTCTCTTTCTTCTTTGGTTCAGCTTCATCAAACTTGTTCAAACGAATAGCCTCCTCGGTGAGAGCTACGCTCAAATCGATCGCCTCAGTAATAGTTGCTGGCTTAGATGAGGTTACCATGCTTATGATTTGAGGAGCTAGTCCCCAAATGAAGCGTTCAATTCTCTTGAACTCAGGAGTGACCATGTAGGGTACCACATGAGATAAGTCATGGAACCTTTGAACGTATTCCGCTATCTTTGGACCGTCCATTTTCAAGTGCCAGAACTCGGTCTCCAATCGCTGGATCTCTGCGCGGGAACAGTACTTTTTGCGCATGAGTTCCTTCAGTTCGGTCCAGGTCAGCGCGTAGGCAGCAGCTTCGCCTAGTGTTTGTACTTGTAGATTCCACCAGGATAGGGCTCCATCTAGAAATAGCCCTGAGATATAGGTGACTTGCTGATCCAGCGCGCACTTGCTCATGCGTAGAACAGATTCGGTTTTCTCAGCCCAACGAACAAAGGCGACAGCACCTCCAGTGCCATCAAAGTTGACCGGTTTGCAGTCTAGAAACTGCTTGAAAGTACATCCGTGAGGGGGATTGTTATTGCCTTGGTTAATACTCCCGCTCGTTCCGGGCTGAGATGCTGCATATTGTGCTATGGCAGCAGCAATGACTTGTTGTAGTTCTGCCTCAGTAGTAGGCATGCGTGTCTCACGTCTTGGCGGCATCTTCTAAAAGATGTGTTTACGTTGGTCAGGCCATAGTAAAACGTACGTATATAGTAATAGTAATAGCACATAACATCTCACATCACAAATACCAATCACACAACATCCCATATCATAAAAATATAAATAAGCAATCAAGCGAATCAAATATGGTGAGAATACTGCGATTGCCATATATCGAGACCACATAGTAAGTGTATCAGTACATCCCTGTGTCATACAATCATCAATCAACTAGGGGCTACATCACCCCTGTCCAAAAACTATATCATGTCAGTGTCAAATACATGTCAACAAAAGTCAGAATCAGATGTAGTCTCCAAAAATGTTGTGCAGTCCAACAATCGCCGTCTTCTCATCCTCGTCTACCCAAACAGTACTGATGAGCTCTATACAGATGGTGGTGGAGGAGGGGGGAAAGTGGGTGTAAAACAAACGACGTAACTGGAGCCAGTCCTCCTCCTGGGCTTGCTGAGTACGAATGATAGAGGCAACCTGCTGCTCTAGTGTAAAGAGACGAGCAGCATAATCTGGAGGTAAAGGTCGAAACGGCTGCAGAGGAGAGTGTGTCCGACCATGACACTGGCAAGGTGGCAGCTGAGCTCTCTCAAGCTCCTGGATGCGCTGTGTGTGCGACTCGTGCTGAGCGACAAAGGACATCAAAACGTCCTCGATAGTGTACCCCCTGTGGAAACGATGGTAGGGGTCAGTAGGTGGCATACCAGAGTCTGGTGCCCAAAGAAACGGCTCACGGGTGGGGTCAAAAGGTGCCACACGAAATGGAGCAACAGAGGGTGGAACAGATGACATCTGGGGCATGAAAGGGATAGACATCGGTACATGCCCAAAAGGATGGGCTGAAGAACCCTCTCCAGGCCTCGCTGGAGGTACAAACGGTGGAACCTGGAAAGAAAAATCAACATGTCGTGTATCAGGGATATGAGGGGGAAATGGTGGAACATCCTTATCAGCAGGTATCCAACCGTGCTGTGCGTGCTCATCTGGTGGATCAATGCGTGCCGCGAACAGTGCGTGCTCGGGCTCTAGTGGAACGGGATCAGGTGCAACCAAAGGGTGAACAGGTGCAATGTGCTCAAAAGGATGGTCAATAGGTATATCAACAACAGGTAAGGGAACAACAGGATCAACAACAACATGATCGCCCTCTAACAAAGGAACATCCACGGGGAGATCGCCAACAAGTGGATCTGCTATAACAGGCTCAAAAGGTATATCAGCATGTACGGGATCATGCTCAAGCATGGGGTCTAGAGTGGCTGCCTGCTCAAAGGCGACGGCAGGCTCAGGGTCATCAAATGCCATCTCGAAGTCAAACTCTGGGTCGATAGGATCTACTGGGTCAGCTAGATCCTCCATGGGCTGATCCATAGGTATGAACTCGATATCACGATCTGGGTCGTATCCTGGGGGAAAGATAGGGTCAGAATCCTCTATGTCATCATGGTCAAACATAAAGCTGGGAATAGGTGCAACAGATGATGCCTGGTCAGGATCAGAATCATGCGCAAGGTGATGTGCGCTCAAAGTATGAGAAGGTGCGGATGCCACAGACTCGAAGGAGTCTGGGACAGGTGAATGAGCAGGTGACTCCGCGGCGGGAGCATCTGCGATCATCAAGAGATCATCAGCAACAGGAAGGGCCTCGCCCTGAGCATCCTCCTCTAAAGGCTCGTCATCGAGTAGATCGATGTCGTCATCATCTCCGTCGTCGAGAAACAAACCATGGGCGGGATATGAAGCAAGTGGTACGGGAGCAGGAATCTCCACTAAAGGTAGGTACTCCGCAGGAAGGTCATCTGCACGCTCATCAGCACCATCGGGTAGTGCGAAGGGCTGGAAATCGTCCTCATCAGTGCTGGTATAGTCGGACGTGTACACCTCGTGCTCGGAGGGTGTAAGGTCATCAGATACAGTGTGTATAGGTCCTGTGGTGCCCGAATCGTCAGTACCAGTCGAATCCATGAGTCTGTAACATAAACATAAATATGCTCAAATAATCAATCATACAATCAGATAATCACATAAGTCACCAAGTAAGATATCACATAATTCTCCTAGTTTCACTAGCCTCCCAGTCTTCCTAGACTGCTCTTTCCTCCACCTCGACCACTTAGATCGAGCCTCGGTCCCCTTGACCGAGCCTCAGCCTTCATGACTGAGCCTACTCTTCCTAGCCTTGCTAGCCACTACCTCGGTCACCTAGACCGAGCCTCGATCCTCCAGACCGAGCCTCAACCCTCCAGGCTGAGCCTAAAATAAATCAACGTGCTCAACTACCTCGGTCACCTAGACCGAGCCTCGATCCTCCAGATCGAGCCTCAGCCCTCTAGGCTGAGCCTATAATTAATAAAATGTGCTCAACATTTGTTTGTAAAAAGTTTTGGATCTGGACTTAAGTGGTATGCAGAAAATGTTTTCGTGAGAGCCCTAGTGATCATAGTCTAGACTCGAGAAGGAATCCTAGTTCGCTATGATCAGAGCTCTGATACCAAGCTGTCACACCCTGGCTTTGCGGAAGCGTGGTTAATTTGGTGTGACTTCTTAATACCATAGCTTAATCATAACCAAGCTATATGAATTAAAAAACATGCAAGATCATCCATTAAGTTTTGAAAACCAAATACAGTACCATTGTTTTAACGGGAACATACCCTAACAACCATAACCTTGTTCAACAGACATTACAAACTTAAACATAATATAAACATGGTTTGAGGTTTATGTCTTGTCCAGGAAAGAGACACATCCCCTAAACCCCGGATGACCTTGGAAACTAGTGCAGCGGGAAAACATGCCATACCGTGCCAGATCTCGTTAATTTCCTGAAATACATGTAAGTTGAAAAATCAACAATAATGTTGAGCGAGTTCATGTGCAAGTGAGTAAGTAAAACACTTGTAAGTATAAAAGTTCCCTGGTATGTAGCAGTGTAAGGAAAAGAGATCACCAATGGTTTGCAAGGCCATTAGCATGTGTGAAATGCAAGTAGGAAGACTCAACCCTAGCCGATTTATGCGTCGGGCAACCAAGTCACTCAAGGTCCATTCTGTTGGTCCTCTCAGAGGTCCGTTCTGTTGGGCCTAGAGTTGGGCTCGCTACACCCAGATAGATCTACCGCTTAAGTCCCTCGGTGTTCTGCCTACCCATTCACATGATCTAAGTAGTAAACCTCCTTACGTTAACATACCGTGTATAATAGTACTTGTAAACAAAGTAACATGTATTTCACCCCCGCAGTTAAGAAAACTGAAAACAGTTAGAGAAAAGGGGGACATGAACTCACAGTCGGTGCGTCTCTACCAAGTATCTCCAAATCAGAAAGCTGTGCGACGACCTACAAGTGCTAATTCTATTAGACGGACGGCCGTGCCTTAGCTTTATAGTTTATGTTTTTGGGAAATAGTTAGACAACTATTTCGTGTTTACTTTTTGTATACTTGGTAGTTAATTCTTCTTCCCAAGGATGGGGATTCAATACATGTGCGTTCATAAATATTTCCGTAAGTGCGTAAGTTACGTTTTAACAATCGAGTGGTAATATAATTACCGGTGTAACTTATATATTTACGGTGAAAGCGTTCGTACTATTTTGGAATCGTTAACGTTTGTAAATATTATTTTTACTCTAAAAATAATATTTATGCATTTTCACAAAATAATCATAAACAGTGTGTGAAAAATATATATTTATCACGTTAAATTTTGTGAAAATCCCACCTCCGAATATTTAGTAAATAAAGTCATGGCGAAATTTATATTTCGAAAACATGTTAAAAAGTAATTCTAACACTTGTTGTGTAAATAGTTCTAAGTGTTAGGTTTTTAGAAAAATTTCGCCAGAGTTTCCTCTGTAACTGGAGGTGACCACGTTTTCAGGCGTATCATTTTCTTTTACAAAATCAATTTCAATAACTTCATTATTCAATCAAACAATTTCCGACACATCAAACTAGTCGACAAGTATGTAAATCGCATAATCGCATGAACTTGTAGTTTTTCCGAAGCTATAGTGTAAATCCCATTTTATTTTGTGGATCTTTATATAAAGTAATTTTGATCTCGTAAAAACCTTGTTCTTAGAGAAATCCGTCTTTACAACTTCTAGCAATATTTGTCAAAACTAGTTCTTTGTCGGATCTTTTCATTTCACAAGTGTTTACACACTTGTGGTTTATAAAAATCATGTTTGTTAGTGTAAGATCCGTCTTTTAGAAAACATGATTTCTTTGATGCGTGGTCCTTTGAAAATACCACTTGCAGATACGTAGATCTGCTAGTTTTAAACACTATTGTACATGTTGAAACACTTTTACACAAGTTCATGTTTCATGTGTGGTAGAGTTTCACCTTTTAACCCTTGTATCATTCAAAACAAGCTTATGTTAAGATCCGTGATCTTACCAAACCGGGTTAAACGGTGATCCGAGCTACCACCACATAGATCGGGTCTAAATAACCACATATTTCAAGTACTACAACATTTACACAACATAAATGCTATTAACCACCATTACTAGTGTTTTTAGTAGACTTTTGTTCGTCATTTTGCATTTTAACGAGATTTAACCGATACAAATCCTTTTAACCACTTTAGATTAGTTCAAAAATGAGTTGTAAACAATATACCTCTAGCTCAAGGCTAGGGAAGGATCTATGCGCAAATGAGGTGGATAAAAGCCAAAGAAAGAGGTCCTTCGTGTTCCGCTTGCTCCAAGACTCCTAATACGTGACCTTTGATGTATGTATGATGTTGGAATAGCAAGAACCAAACTCGAAAATATGATGGATGGCAAGGGGGTGTTCGGCCGAAGCTAGAGAGGGCAAGAGAGAAGAGTTGGAGTGTGTTGTGTTAAGTGTGTAGTCCATGAGTGATTAGGGTTAACTTATAGACAAATGTAGGATGATTATCCAAAGGTCTTAGTGTAGTCTTGATACCCAACATAGGATTAAAATAATCAAAGTTGTACTAGGGGTGTCCCCCTAGTTTGGGGCCGGTTAGAGAAAGGGGGGGGGGGGGTTAGTTCGATCTCAACTAGGTTAGTTAGGGTAACTAAGTTAAGTTAGTTAAGTGTTAAGTGTTAAACTTAGTTACTTGTATGTTATGCGTTATGGCGGGTGTTAGGGTATT
>JARYGA010035825.1:0-45590 GCA_030545235.1 Helianthus tuberosus | reverse complement strand
TGGAAGCCATTAGACTGTTCCTGGCCTTTGCTGTCAACCACAACATGAAGGTGTTTCAAATGGATATCAAAAGTGCTTTCCTCTATGGTACAATTCAAGAAGAGGTGTATGTTTGTCAACCTCCAGGTTTTGAGGATCCATTTTATCCAGATCATGTCTACAGGCTAAACAAAGCCTTGTATGGCTTGAAACAAGCACCAAGGGCCTGGTACGAAACTCTTTCCAACTTCCTTCTCTCAAATGGTTTCAAAAGAGGTACCATTGATAAAACACTGTTTTTAAAATGGAGAGGGAAGGATTTAATGATTGTCCAGATTTATGTGGATGACATTATTTTTGGAAGCACATGTAACTCAATGTGTGAAGAGTTTAGAGAACTCATGACAGCTGAGTTTGAAATGAGTGCTATGGGTGAGCTGCAATGCTTTCTTGGTCTCCAAGTACAACAATTGCAAAATGGAACTTTCATTCATCAAAGCAAATATGCTAAAGAACTTTTAACCAAATTTGATATGAATGATTGTAAACCATGCAGCACACCCATGGCAACAAATAAGCTGGTCATGTCTGATGAAAAGGATGAGCTGATTGATCAAACACTTTATAGAAGCATGATTGGGTCTTTATTGTACCTAACTGCATCTAGACCAGACATCATGTTTGCAACATGTGTCTGTGCAAGAAGTCAATCAGCTCCCAGAAAATCAAATCTCATTGCTGTAAAAAGGATCTTCAGATACATAAAAGGTGCTCCCACACTTGGTATCTGGTATCCAACTAATGGGAACATCAAGCTTTCAGGTTTCTCAGACAGTGACTTTGTTGGATGTCACACCACAAGGAAGTCCACATCAGGAGGGTGCCAGTTTCTAGGTGATTGCTTAGTCTCATGGCAAAGCAAAAAGCAAGCAGCTGTTTCAACATCCACTGCTGAAGCTGAATACATTGCTGCTGCAAGCTGTACAGCCCAACTCCTGTGGCTTCAAAATCAGTTACTAGATTTTGGTATCACTGCCTTGAAGACACCACTCATGTTGGACAGTCAGGCAGCAGAAAATATCATCAAAAATCCAGTTTCCCATTCAACCACCAAACACATCGACATCAGACATCACTTTGTGAGGGATTGCTATGAAAAAGGTTTGATTTCTCTGCATCATGTCCCAACTAAAGACCAGCTGGCTGATGTGCTCACAAAAGCACTTGATACAACCACTTTTGAAAGCTTGGTCTCTAGAATTGAGATGCTGAACATGGAATAACAAGCAACATCTTGTTTTTCTATGAATAAAAGCAACAAAATGTTTTCAGAAAATCAAAACTCCATCCTTAAAAATAGCTAAAAATGAAACTTTTCATTAAATCCTTAAAAGTCTGCCATTAACCATTGATTGTTCAAAAGTCTGCTCTACTTCAAAAGTCTGTCCACTGCTGAAAGTCAACCCCTGCTCTCTCATTCCTTTGATAAACTCTGTTGTTCAAAAGCAGTGTCTTATCTACTGATATGCTATCCACTGATAGTGAAAATCATCCACTGCTTTCATACCACTGCCTTCATTTGTCCCTATCACACAAGTACTGTCCTTCACTTTCAACAGGGGTTGTCACGTGGGCAGTACATATTGGTCAGACCTTTTGTAACGGCTGCCACCTCAGCATTCACTTTCTTCCCTATAAAATCCCCCACTCACCATCAAAACAGGGTTTTACTGTCGAATTGAATTCTTAAAAATTCTCTTCTCAAAGCAGTTTTTCATCTCATTTCTTCACAAATTTCTTCGATCAATCATCCTCAAAATGACAAAATCAAAGAAATCTTCAAAACCCTCATCCAAATCATCATCGAAAACAGCCTCTCAAAAGGCAATCTCACTGAAATTCCACATAAACCATCTCACAATCTCCTGGGTCTTCTCACAAAACCAGGAACCACCAAAGTTTTTGATTCCATCATTGATCTCATGGCAAAATCAAAGTACAAAACTTTGTTCACTGCCGATGCACCAATCTATTTGGCGACCCAAAGGGAGTTCTGGAAAAATGCAACCCTTGAAAAACAAGGAGACACTGCAACCACCATAAACTCTTTGATAAAGGGTAAAGCTGTCCAAATCACGCCACAATCCATTTCAGAAGTCTTTCAACTCGGTGATCAGGAAGGTAAAATTTCTTTTACTAAAACCGAGTTACAAACTGACTTCATTGAGAGAGGGTATGAAGCCACAATGATGAAGAAAATTACCTTAGAAAAAGGTTATTTTCCGTCTGCACCCAGATTTTTATTTCATACCCTCCTACTATGTGTTTCAAACAAAACCACTTCTTTCAATGAAATCCCTTTAAAGATTCAAAATCTGGGATATGCAATTCTTCAAAAAGAAAATTTTAACTATTCTCGGGAAATTTTCAAAGATTTGGTTAATAATGTTGAAACAAAATCATTCTTACTGTTTCCAAGGTTTTTAAGTTACTATTTTTCAAAGAAATTCAGTAAGGATGATTTAGCTGTAATAAACCAAGGTGATTCTACTCAAATAAACAGTTTAACAACTGAAACTTTTTCAAGAATGTTAGCTCCTTGCAAAACACAAGCAGAGGTGCCTGAGCAGATTTTAGCAGTTACAACTGCTTCTCAGGTATCTGCTGCTGAGCCCACTGCTCAAGGTGATCAAAGCAGCAGCATAATTGTTTTGAAACCCACACCTAAAATCACCAAAAAGCCAACAAAAAGAAAAACACAAAAACCCCCCAAAACCATCAAAAAGGCATCTCTGGAGGATGAGATACCAGAGCTTCTGCCAGTGACAACACAAAAGTCACAAGAAACCACTGCTGCTACTTCCTCACAGCAGTTGGTACAAATATCTCAACCCATAACCGAAACTCCTCCTGTTTCTTCACAAAAAGAATAGGTTGTACAAATAGGGTCTCCACATCATGATGCTCTGGAAACACTCGTTTCTATCATCCACAGTCCAATGCCCGGGACACATCCTATTTCTACACCAATCATCACATCCATAATTCCCTCACCAATAAAACCACTGTTAGATGCAATTGATTTGAACCAGGCATTAACCAGTCCTTCTCAATCACCTGTTAATGAGAATATACCTCAACAACTGACTGGGTCTGATGTATCAATCTTTGCTAACCCACCAACACAACCTGAGGAGGTTACACCCCATGAGTTACAAGTAACTCTTGGTGGTAATCCAAGTGAAGCAGCCACTACAACTGTTGAACCTACAGGTTTACAGTTGGACAGTGGTTACATTAATAAGACTTCCTTGGAGGCAATTCCTTTTATAGCACCTCTGCCAACCACCAGTGGATTTATTTATCCTACTGGCAACATCAAAAGGTTGTCAAGTGTTGAAGGAAGAAGACCCCAGTACCAAGAAAAAGGGGCATCAGTGGTTAATGTTTAGAGTATACTCCCTACATCTACCACTGATAAAACCACTACTAGTGGGAAATCAGATGATCCCATTAACTTGGGTGATGGTTTAAAGTACCAGAAATTGACGGATCGTATTGCAAAGCTTGATAACTCTGTTGCAGAACTCAAAAATATGCTACAACAGGTGTTACAAGTTCAGAAGGTACAATCATCTGCTGTTCCACCTCAAGCACCTGCTCCACACAGGGCACCTGCTACAAATGAGCTCTAGAATTTATTTCAATCTTTTCTCCAACAACAAGCACAATTAGCAGATCAGCAACATGAAAAACATGTACAACAGCTGAGAAATACAATGGAGTCAAGGTTCAAGAACACTCAGGCTGATTTAAAGGCTCTCAAAACTCAGATCTTGCACACCACTGGCAATGCTCCTCCAAAAGTACGCTACATTTATGCACTCCCAGAAGATAATGCCAAAAAGGGGGAGAAAATTAAGGAGTGGAAAAAGAAGGGTATAGAGGATGGTCTCTATCTTGAACCAGAAAATTCAAACATGACCAAAAAGATCCCTTTGCCAGATGGCAGCAAGAAAATTGATGTGACAACAAATGCACTAGCAGAAGCAGTTGCAAGTGTAAAAAGAGATAGAGAGGCCAAAAGGAAAGCCAGGGTGGACAGAATGGATCATCCAGATCAGGGTACTTCTGGGTCAAAGGATCATGAAAATCCTGTTGAGGAAAAGAAGAGGCCTACTAGAAAAGTAAGGCAACCCAAATCCATTCCAACCAGACGTTCAAAGTCTGCTCAAAAACCACCATACAAAACAGCTGATGCGCCAGGAGTTACAAAAACTACTGCTTGCCAAACAGTTGTTCCATCAACACACACCACTTCAACACACACAACATCCACTACTTTACCATCATCACCACCAAAAACAACACCTGCTGACATACAGCAGAAGACAGCAGATGTTATAACATCTGTTGTAATGACAACAGTGGTTGAAACACCAGTTGTTTCAACAGCTGTTAGTCAATCACAATCCACTGCCACTACATCTACCACCACTGTTCCATTCAAAACATCATCAGTCTCTCCTAAACCAAAAAGGAGAAGGCTAATCTTAAAAGATGATGACACATCTCCATCACCAACATCTTCAAAATCCCTATCACTTGTCACTATTCCAAAACCCATACCTCTCTCTTCAGCTCAAATTGTAAAACCACTACCTCCTGCTGGTGTCTCATTTCCTCTGGAACTCATTGCAGTCAGAGAAGAAATCAAATCCTTTTATTATGAAGATGACCCAGCCAAAAGGAGTTTACCATCAATTGCAAACTATCCCAGGCCTAACAATATTGAAGAATACTTGAAACTCAAGGCCAAACAAGCAGAGGATATTGCAATCAAAAATAGAAAAGGGAAATCTGATAGAGAATTTCAACAAAACTATCAGTTTTTACTCTCACAGGTCAATGCTATGGAGCGTTTTGCTAAAAATGTATGTCAGAAAATTTCTGAAAGGGCAGATGAGTCCTTAAGGAAAGACTACATTGAAAACATCATGACCTACAAGAAATACAAGGGGGAGAAACACATGTACAAGAACTGGACCATTCCTGAGCTTGAAAAAGAAGCAGCCAGGATTCAAAACATGATAAAAAATAAGGTCAAGCAGACTCCTCCTGAAAAATTCAAACAATTTGAAGCTGAGAAGATGTTAGAGTTGAGGAGAATGAAAGAGGAGCTAATTGCAGCTGATTATGGGTCAAAGAACTCTGTGACAAAGTGGGGAGAAGATAGAGTCAGGGCAACATATAAGAAATTAGAGGAACTTAGAAAGAAAGATCCAAGAGTTCCACAAAAGCCTGACTATTCCAAAGCAGAGGTCTCAAAAAGACCACCAAAGCTGCAAGTCAAAAGAACCACTGCTCCAGCTGGTGCTGCCATTTATAAAAGAAGGAGCAAAAACCAGTTTAGTATGGAAACAATTCAAGATCTATTAGCTGGAGATGCCATTGTAAAAGCAGGCACGGAAGTAATGATAAAAGAAGATCTTGAATTGGAACAAACTGAAAGTGCTGCTCAATCAGCCATGAATAGGCCAGCCTCACCAAATACTTCTGCAAATAAGCATCTCCCAAGAAACCCACCAGGCTCAAAAATACAAAAGTGGGAAACTGACAAACAGACCTGCGTATTGACTTTGCTCAAGTCTGGTGGAGTAGTGGAGAAAATATCAAGGGAACAAGCTCTTGGCCTGAGTCTTGAAGATTTGCAGGATCTCCTTGATCTTCCACTTAGCAGGGATGATGAAGATACAGATGCCCTAGACTTTGAATTACAATTTAAAGGTCAGATAAGGGAACTGTTAATGAGGCAATAAAGAGTTCCACAAATAATGAAGAGTTTTGGCATTATCTGTTCCAGGGGGGGATTGTTGGGATTGAACCCTATCAGAGGAACAGATAATTAAAGCCAAAACTGGATCAGAGCAGTGGATCCAGAATAAGCAGATGATTACAGTTAGTTCATGCAAATCTCTCCCCTTGAAAGTTGGCTTTGTATCTGCTGACCTCCTATCTACCGATCTTACCAAGTGTTGATTCACAACTTCTGCCTTGCATCTACTGCCAAATGTTAAAGACTGATGGAAGACCAAAGCTCTGCTGACTCAATCTACTGCCTTGAGTCAAGTACTGCTGATCCGGACAAGCACTGCTGGATTCACAGCAGTGGAAGGATGCAACAGCTGTTTATGTGTCTTTTATGTAATAAAATGTAATAGCAGTAGTTAGTACATCAGTGTTTGTATAGATCAGAGGTTAGAGTTTGTTAGGAGGTTAGATGTCACTTTCATGGTGAGGTCAGCTAAGATGCTCAGTGGTTTGCAAGTGCCTATAAATAGTTCAGTACTTTGTACTGTTCTATTAGCTCTTTTGATCACATCGTCTTCTTTGCACGAACAAACTACTGAGCTCTGGCTAAGGGGGAGTTTGCATTCATTCATCAATCATTGTAATCGTTGTTGAAATAAATTCAATCTTTCGATTCATTGAGTAAAGATGTTTGATTAAAGTATTACTCTCGTTTGATTGTATGCAAAGTTTGCTTTCATCTTAATTCCGCTGCACAACTCTTTCATTTCCATCTTAACTTCAAACGAAAATACAATAAAAAAGAAACTCAGATCCAACAGTACTGGCTATACCTAGGATCCTACGTATAATGGTAGGCGTACCATACATCCGTTCTTAAGGTTTCTAGCGTTTTCACGCAAGCTAAGGTTTGGGCATTTTCATGCCACTAAGTTTGGATAGTCGCCAGTTAGGGCCATACTCCAGTTAACATACGATCCTTGGGCTTGTCCCCAGTTATCCTTTGGGCTTGTCGCCAGTTATCCTTTGGGCTTGTCCCCAGTTGCTAACCTTTATCTTATAATGGCTTAGTCCCAAGTTATGTTTTATTTCAGGTTTTCGAAGTTAAACAACCAAGGATTCCTGATCCTTACCTTTTACTAAGGTTTGTTGTGTGATTATCCTGGTTATAATAATATTAAGAGTTAGGATCCTAACTTGGATCCTCAGGTATAATCCTTAACTATTTTGATTTTATTCATTGATTATTTGAATAACCCTAATACTTTGACAACTGAACTCATGATCCTTAAAATATACCACTTTTTGGAAATTTTCAACTATAGGATATTTGATCCTGCATTATATCCTAAATTTTTTATCTAAGTTGTTCAACTTTTCTTACTCAGACAAGTGTAAATCAAAACAATTGAAAAATAAAACAACAACAAGGATATCAACACAAGATAAGCCAAAAAAGATTAAGGTTATTTTATTAACAAAAGTTTAACCATCAAAGGTTGTCAAAATTACCTACCCCGAGCATCTACCAGCAATACGTGGCCCGTCCGCTGGGGTAGGTAAAGGGTGTCCATTGTCTAAAGGTCTTGGTAGTGCAGGAATTAAAAAGATGGCAGGATCACAATGGCTTCATCCCCCAAACAGAGGATCCCTCCACCAGTTGTAATCCTACCTATTGTCCAAAGGATCATTCATGATCCTTCACCCTAATAGCTATTGTTTAGTTATTACAGACCATCATTGTTTTAAAAAACATCACAACCACAAAAAACTACTACCAAATTTAAAAATTGGGCTCCGGCTGCGTCTAAGAATGTCCATCATCGCCCAATTGTGCAGCCTACACCTTTGCTGCATCCTCATCCCCTCCAGCTTCGGTATCCTTAACCTGATCCTTCCCACTGCCTCCAGCTTCGATCGCCAAAACCTCCTCAGCCTCTTCATCATCTTAAAGATCCGCCAACCTTGCTTTCCAGCCCTCAACATCCCAGCTGCTTCTGTCGAAGTTAGGATCTTGAGCTTCCTGGGCCATCTTTAGTTTTATCTGATACATTGTGATGGCAGCAGAGACCTTTGCACCTTCTATGAGATCATGCTTCTCATAGTCAATGTCGATCAGGATTTTAGCCGTCTTAGTCTTGGCATCTTGAAGGGCCTTTTCAAGATCAGCAATCTTGAGATCCTTAAGTACTGCAACTTGCTGAAGGTCAGCAATCTTCTTATCCTGCTCGTCGACGCTTCCCACATAATCTTCAATCTCAGCAAATTTCTGCAAAGAAAAAGACAAAGCAGTTCAAGATCAGGTGATCCTCAAATGAGTAGGATACCTAGGCAGAATTGATGATCCTCACGTCATTGAAGTATTCAAGGAACTGGTGGCGGATCAGTGGTAGGCCTTGTAGGTCCTCGGTGTCAGAAGTTTTCCTCTTCTTGCCACCCCTTCCTTTAGTGGGTGCCTTGGGAATGGAGATGCTAGGACTGGTAGTGGCCCACTTCTTCCTGGATCGAACAACATCAAGGTCGGCCGTGTTGAATTGGGAGGCAGGCTTGGAAGATTTTCCGGCACCTACACATTTAAAGCAAGATAAGTATCCTTATCCTATTTCAATATAACTATTTATTTTAATATTCAACTATGCAAAAAGCAGGATACTTACTTGACATGGTGATGGAACCTGAGGATACTTCTTGTGAGTCTTGGGTGTCTATCTTGAATGACCTTATTTCATGATCAAGCTTCCAAAAAGCAGCAAGCCTATCCTTGGTTGCGGGTGTTGTGATGAGGTGCGAAACAGAAATAGCTGCATAACACAAGACAAAAAAGGGTTAGTGATCCTTTTACAAGAGCCAGATTACCTGATGATCCTTCTCAGGATCCTCTGTCCTACCATTGGTGGACCACTTCCTGGGTAAATGCTTTCCGTTTGGAATGGTATCCCTCCTGACAAAGAAGAAGCGTCGTTTCCAATTTGTGTCATTTTTGGTGGCTTTAAAAATGGGGTGTTCTTCACCGGGTTTTCGCTTAAACAGATATCGATGTGATCCAAACGTCGTGAGATCATACATCTGTGTCAGCTCTGACATTCCTAAATCAATCCCTTCCTGCTCTATGATCCTCTCCAGGGTATACAAGACCCTCCAAATCATCGGCATAGCTTGGATGTAAGAGATGCCGGTAAGAGAAAAGAAGGATTCTGTAAAGTCTGGAAAAGGATAGGTGTATCCTATGGTGAATGGAGTAACTGGAAAGGCAACCCATGTTTCAGAAACATAGTCGCTCAGAATAGTGGGATCGAAGGGTTTGAAAAAGGTGTTCGCCGAAAAGCAGAGACGGATCTTATCTATTTGAGCATCGTTAAAGCAACACCTCTCATGTATTGAGTCTTTGATAATCCCTTGACTCTTCAAGGGGCTATCCTTCTGGTGATCCTTGGCGGGGGAAGACCGGAGCATCATTGATGTTGGTAAAGAGAGAAAAACAGAGTAAGAGAAGGAGAGATAAAAGAAGAGATACCTGATTGATCTTCGACCGAGAATTTAAAGGGAGTTTCTTCGAATTTAAATGCATATTGATCCTATCTCTAACTCCTATTTATAATGATGATTTGCAGGATTGTCACTTCAGTGACGTCAGCTTTGCAACGGCTAGTCCGTCTCCAACGGCTAGTTATCCATTAGTTTGTTGGGGATAAGATCGAAAAAATATAACTCGTTTATTTACGATATAACTCCTTATATTTTGGGGGCAATTGTTAGGGGTGGATTTCTAAGTGACCCGTGATCCTCAAATATTATCCTGTTTGGTGATCCTTACTTCTGTGTCAGTTAGTGATCCTCAGAAGTGCTTCAGGATCAGGATCATGGATCATCCTAAGGATCCTTATACTAATGAATGTCTGTTTTGAATTCGTAACAGTTTTGCAGGAATATCAATTGGGACTTGGTCTTGGCGATATTTATGGAGAGTATACTGAGTTTATTCCGCACGTGCTTGGTCAGAAATGGACGTTGTGGAGTCGTGGAGGACTTGCACCATTTGCGGATAGTTTGTTACTTAGATTTTTACTAGATTTAAATGGGGTAGCGAGCTAATTAGACAACACTTATGCTATTTTTGGCTACACACACTCTGAAAACCGCTCACACCAGCTCTCGTTCATTCACTTAGCGATTTCATACACTTTTTACACATTACACTATAGTGATCCTTGTATTTAGCTCGCTATCATCCAAAGTTGTAACACATTACTTGTTTAATTTGAGTTGGTGATCGGTAGTTTCCATCACCCGGGGTTTTTTGTGCCGGAGATCAACTCTTGATCTAGGGCTTTTTCCCCGTATAAACCTTGTGTCACTTGTTATTTATCTTTCATAGTGATCCTTATTACTATAAATCAATTCAAGCACAATACCCCTTAACAGAGAGTTTGGTTGCATTATCCTCATCAGATTTTTTGACCAAAACAGTTAGTAATTAAGAATAAGCTTAAAACACAAGATCAGGTTGCTGCTTGGGAGGTGGGAAGTGCAACGAACTTAAACCTTATGTGTTGTCCGCCATGTAGAAACAATCGGGATTCTAGAGATCATCTGTTTTTTCAGCGTTCGTTTGCATCAAAAGTGTGGAATGAAGTCAAGCTCATGGTTAAAATGGGTAACGTTGACAATTCCTGGCAATCGGTTATGACCTGGATGGAACAAAATGCAATTACTAAGAAAACGGAGCATATTATAGGTAAGCTGGAAATTGTTGCGACTACGTATTTCATATGGTAAGAGAGGAATAATTGTCTGTTCTCCAAGACTATGGCTAATGTGGAGGCGGTGACTGAGAGGATTAAGAGCACTGTTCGTTTACGTTTAATGGGGTTCATGTTTAAAAGGGAATCAAACAACGAGAGCCCGCTGAAGACGTGGAAGATCGTTCTTAACGATGTGGTGAACGACCCGGGCTAGCTGAGTCTAGAGTTTTAGTCGCTTTTATTTGGTTGTGGTCGTGCTTGTGCTAGTTGTTTTGTTTTGGTTTTGTTGTTGGGCTGTATTTCTTGTGTCCTAGGCGTTGGTATGTTAAGCCTAGTTGGCGTGTCTGTTTTTGGGCATGCCCTTGTTCTTATCAGTTCATTTATAAAATTTACCTGGGGTAATCCCTTTACCCAAAAACACATCAAATATCACACAGAAACATCAATATCAGTCAAATACAGCCTTTTTATTTATTCATGACACGTGTTACATTTGTACGGTACAGCCTAAATAGCCGGGTGTCACATGCTACGATATGGTTTAGAATCCAGACTTTGTAAGTGACCATTTTTTAATGTATGTAAGTGAATGTTTTCCTTAAATGTCATTTATGTATAATCCATGGTTTCATGGTGAAAGTAATTGTATGAGAAGAAACTAACGCTTTATGACATTTTAAAGTCTTGTGCATTTTTACAAGGCTTAAATTAAACTAGAACTTACTTGATATAACTGACTTTTAATATGCACACTAGGTAAAGTGTAAGAATGTTTGAGAGGTATGCGGACATCGCTGGCATGGACGTTAAGGCTACCATACTTGGAGATTGGCACCCTGTTTTATGACTTTTGTTGCAACTCTTATCTTTAGGAGTAGGAGTATGTACTAGGCTTGAATGTTTATTTTGGTTATGATTGAACGTTTAAGTTTTTATGAAATGATTATATCAGTCTATGAACTATGTTCTTATCATGGTTTAAAAGTCGCTAGACGTTCCGTAATCAGATTTAAGAGAAGTCAGGAAGTACTATGCCTAGGCGGAGATTACTCGGGGAGTAATCAGCCAAGGCAAACAGTACTCGGGTCTCGGCAGTCTACCTTGTAGCGATTACTCGGACAATACTGGGAGCCTTAGTCAGACTTTTACAACCATAGCTCTTATGAGTAAATCCAACCGTTGAGTCCCTAAGGTTTCGGCCATTTCAAATGTAAAACTATATGCGCTTCGATAGTAACATGGGTTGATAACAAAAATGAAAATGTTTCATCTGAGAAATTTAATTTATATATAGTTTTGCAACATATTTATTTCTTTAATGCTATACTTTAAGTTACAAGTTAGTTAAATTAATATAAATAGTTTGAATTTGTATAAATAGCAATTTGTTTATCAAAAATAATATATGATAATTTGAAAATGTATAGATGTTTTCATAGTTTGAGAAAAAGTAATTTTTAAAACTTATAAATTTGATTTAGTAGATAACTAGATTCGCTTTAGGTGGAGTGATTATTACTTCTGAGAGTACACAGTTTATTATTTATTGATTTTTCTAATTAATTTTTTCATGAATTTTAATTTTGTCCATTAGTAATATTAACTTTTTGATGTATCATGTTAGTAATAGTAAGTGTTTTGGTCAAAAATCAGTTTAAGGATAATGTAACCAAATTTTGGTTGTGAGGTAGAGTGCTAATGTGTATAAACAGTTGAGTGATCAAAGTATAAAGTATAAAGTAAAAATGACAATGAACACCGATATTTATACCAGGAAAAAGCCCTTGATCCTTGATATATCTCCTGCACAAAAAACCTGGGGTGATGGAAACTACTGATCACCAAATGTACAACAAAAACAAGTAATGATCCATGTACAACTTCGGAAAACTATGAGCTCAATAGAATGTTAAACTAGTGTGTAGCTTGTGAGAGAGTGTGAGAGAGTTGTGTCTTCGAGTGTTAGCAAAATGTCTATTGTGTTATGCCTAAAATGAGCTCATAATCCCCTTTAAAAATAGAAACTATAACATAATAAACAATGTGAAAATGGTGCAAGTATCCTATGTTCTCCATAATGACTACATGCTTCCAAACTCGTGTGAATAGAGATCATATTCCCCGAAATACTAGCATTGACCAAGTCCAATTCGTTATGTTCCTGCGAGTACACGTTTTAAACAAAAGATACGATTGTTAGTAAATGTAAATAATAATAAGGATTCGTGATCCTAAGACTTCATGCACCATCTGTTAAGGATCAGTGATCCAGGAAAAATCTAAGGATATGTGATCCATAGTATTAAATATTAACCCCTAACAATTGGCCCCAAATATGGCTGATATTAGAATAAATTTATCTCCCATATTTCAGTTAATATCGAACTAGCCGTTACGATTAAACTAGCCGTTACAAATTGCTTGCATCATTGATGGGATAACCGTGCAACCATCATTGCGATAAAATAGGAGAATAGATAGAGTTGAAAATCCCAGTTAAGATCACAAATCGCTAGTTTAAAATCCATATAAGAGTTTTATCAGGTATTCTCTCCTCTTCCTTTCTCCCTTTCTTCATTATTCATCTTTTTCTTCAGTAAATCATCCATGGCAAAATGGTCACTTGATCCTCTCCGAACAATGATCAGGATCTTGATAGCCCTCCCAAAAGCCAAAGTCTCCCGAAGAATCCTTTTACAGAGTTGTGTACATTCACCGATACAGAAATCGATCAGTTGTATACATGTTTCCCTCCGGGAATAGTTTTCCGCCATTTTGATTCTTAACATAAAATTGATTTTGTATCCTCTGTCTGGATTTGTTTCCCTGCTGCACCATTCGAAACTGGCTAGACCTATCCTTTCCCAGAGTTCACCCAACGATTCTTCCCCTTAACTGGTCTGTGCTACAGTCAGGCGATGCCTGTGCTGTGGAGGGTCTTATACACTCTTGAACAAATCATAAGTGATGAAGGATTGGATTTCAACCTTTCTGAACTCTCACACCTATAATCTTGTGTCTCTTGGATCCCATAGATTCATTTTCAAAGCCAAACCTCAGCAGCCACTCCCACTCCTTAAGACCACCAAAACCGACACCTCATGGAAGAACCAATTCTTCTTTGTGAGGAGGGATACTATTCCTTTAAGGGATAGTCTCCCAAAAAAGTGCAACATAAAGGGTAGGATATAGGATCCTTAGGTTAGGATTGTAGAGAGTTCTCTTTTTTGTGGATAACTGATTCTGTTTTGTTTACTTGTGCAATGACCAATTTCTCCTTTCTTGCTAATTTGCCTGGAATTAAAGAAAGAGTAGCCGCATTCTGGGCATTGGATTCAATGGTTAGAACATTCAAGCCAAAAGTAAAGGATTTAGAAGTAACCAGCTCCACCTCCTTCACAATGTCAAGTAAGTATTCATGTACAATAAAGTTTTTTTATATTGAAATAAAATTAAGGATCACGAATAGTTATCTGTATGTTGGTTGAATAGGTGCTCCTAGGTCCACAAGCAAATCTGCCTCAAAGTTTAATCTTGGTGATATAGACAGCATGATCTCCCATCGTTTAATTAAGAGAGATCATGCTAAAGCCAATTGGAGCCCAAGGTTATGACCACCCGTGCTAAAGCTGGATCTAAACGGAAGAATATCACACCCTGACCACGTAAAACAAAAAATCGTGGCGGAAACGTCGGGGGGTGTCGTAACAGAATCATTGTTTCACAACCATGGATCAAATAGTTTTGCTTTATTGAATTATTGAACTCATTGTTTTATTACAAATCAGATACATACAAATATTGTCTTTCAAGTTTTAAAGTCGCTAAGGCACGAGTCCATCCTATGTACATCATGCATCAACAATCATCACATAGCAGCACCTGAAACATGTGTAAAAATAGGTATGTCAACATAAAAATGCCTGTGTGATACATAGGTTTTATTAATGTAGGATTCATGACTCATAAGTTTAAAAGAATGTTTTAACAAAAATAGTCATGAACTTATAAATGTTTTCATTTATAAATCATATAACAAGTGATAAGAAATCAGATGATATAAATGAAGAATGCATAAATAAATAACTAAGTAAAATGAGTTTGTATAAAATATGTTGTTTGTAAAACAATGTTTTGATAAAAAGGTTTGTAGTATATAGAAAAATATATCTTGGTTTTAAGAAAGTCGAATAAGTAATATATTAAAAATATATTTTAGTTCCAAAATAGTTAAACAGATAGTATATTAAATATACTTTAGTTGTCAAAATAATAGTTTTCAGTAGTATATCAAAAGTATACTTTGGTTTTATAAATAACATATTAAGCTATGCTTTGGTTTTGAAAATAACATATTAAACTATGTTTTAGTAATTAACAAAATATATGTTGGTTTTGTACAAAATCACATATGAGAGCATATCAAACCATACTTTGGATGTATAACAAAATATACCAAAAAATGTGATTTAGAATTCATTCAAACCTTAGTGTATCAAACTACACCATTAGAGACTATAGAAATACCACAAAGGCAATCTGTATTTGGATAAAAATCGGTTTCTGACATTCCATACAACAGGAATGGGGTGTCTAATCCGATAGCGCTATATCATACTACCAATTGGTCGGGTGAATGTATAAAATAAGTACAATCCAACAATTAATTTTATAATCTTTGAAAAATTAGTGTTTAAACCATAAATAATCATTCAGTTTGTCAAAAGATAAGTACTAACATGTTTAATCAATTTATACTTTGAAATCATGAACATAACAAATAGGTACACATGTTTCACCCCAAAACATTGAAAACAGTAAAAGAGGGAACTATGTACTCACTTGAGGGTGCTTAGAAGTCTTGAACAACAACCAAGCAAAGCTAGAGGGATCACGGAAATCAAACGACACATAATATAGGTAACTATGTTAATAAACCGGACATCAATTGGGAGATCGGATAGGATGAGGTTTCGTAAACCAAATGAGTGTAGGGACTCATGTAATATGGTTTAACAAAGCCTACATTCTAAAACGAAACCTAACCTAAGTGCTTACGGCCCATTACGACCCGTTTAGGTAGCTTATGCTACTTTAACGCATCGTTCGCGTAAAACCCGCTCGGACCGCCTAACTAGTCCTATGAAAAGTATTATATGCCTTAACATGCCTAATAATGTTTCCTAATCAGTTTAGATGTAAAAATTTAGGTTACATATGCTTAAAATGAATTTATGCGTAAAAAGGGCATTTTGGTCATTTTCCTAAGGAATATAAACTACCTATCATACAACTAGCTAAACGAAGTGACCATAAGGTATAACCTCGGAAGGTTATTCCCTTATACAACTATGGTCACTAAAAATGCTTGGTCGGATCCTAAAGATCGACCAAACGGGCCGGGTTCGAAAGTCTAAGCGGTTGTTTAGACCGCTTATCTTACGACCCTATACAAGCACTAATCTAAAAGTGACGAGTTAAACATGTTGAAACATGTTTAACGAAGTTTGAAAACAAGTTTGATATCAAAACAAACGGTTTTGATACCCAAGAATAGTTTGGTTGCAAAATACGCATAAATGCGTATTTTGACCGAAACTATGACTCGTCACTACACCTAAATAACGTGGTAATCAGTAGGTATAGTCACACGGGACTATAACCATCGTGATTACGCTCACGTTGCGAAGTTCAAACGAACTTCATGTTGACCAGTGACCGGTCAAAGCAGCAAGTCAAACACTGTTTGACTTTTACGCTTAAAACGCATAAAAGCACGAAAGAATACTTACAACGGGTCCAAGCAAGGAAATCTTGATTCAAATTGCTCAGGTATGAAGTGCTAGGCTCCAACTTAGAGCAAATGAACCAGATTTTGTGAGGAACAAGAATGAGGGTGTTAGGTATTTATAGGAAATCCACAACCGTTAGGATCTTTCTTCGAAAACCGTGCTTCAATCTGGACCGTACAAGTGTGCCCATGGTTTTAGAATACCATGGGTGCCCCAAAATAACCCATAGAATGCTTAAAAACTATTTGCAAACAAGAAAACCCAGCTGCTGATTGAAATCAACTGGTTTTGTAGATCTGGGCATTTTACGCACCCCGCATAAGACCCAGAGAAGTCTTACGCGCCCCGTGTAGACAACTTTCACAGAATGTCAAAATAGGTCCCTTCAGGTCTGAAACTTGCTATTCGATGCATTTTTGACACGTTTAAACCCCGTTAACCTCATTTAAAGGCTCTAAAATGAAGTTAAAGTATATGAAACTTAAAATATGCTCAAAAACATCTCGGATGTCGGTTCTTTTGGTCGTACGGTCGCGTTGTTCGGTTAATTACGACGAAACACGAACGGATGCGAAAAACGATCCAAATTACGCGACGAATGGAATTTTATCATGCCAATCACTAAAATAAAATATTTTAATGATTACATAAATTTTTGGGTGTTCGGATATATTCAGAACGTAAGATATGCGCGAAAATGCAAACTTATGCACTTTTTGACGCTTTTAGTCCCTATTGATCAAGAAAGTTTATTTTTGCGCAACAAACACCTCAAAGCTTATTTCTAAGCTATGTAATGGATATTTAGGGCATGTTTAACTTATGATCAAGTTCTGGAATGCTCGTCATAGTACAAATCGGCATACTTTCGTAGTTTGTCAAAATTAGTCCCTGTGATCGATTAAACTTGATTTCGGCATACCAAACCCTCCAAAACTTATTTCTAAGTTATGTAAAGGTTATTTAAGGTATGTTAAGCCTATGTAAATATTCTAGAGTGTTTTTTGCATTAAACTGGTTATATTTACGCATCAGATCGCGTATAACCTTCTAGAAAGCGATTTAGAGCTCGAAATCGAACAAGAATTGATATGTGCAAACGATACACATATTTATACAAATCCCAAATATTAAATAAAATATTTCATTGGTTTGGTATTTGTTTGATGGTTGAAGTGACACAGGTGTCACAAAGAAGCCATCAGAGCTTGAAGAGGATAACTTCCAAATTGAGCGCCAGTTCCATGACTTTGTCACCGAGGTAAGGATCCTTAATCCTCATTTTTGTTCTTTGACTGTTGTTAAGGATCACTGATCCTAACTTCCCTTTCTTGTAACATACAGAGGTTTGTTCACCTTAAATCCCTCCAAGACAAGAGTCTTGCACAAGCTGAAGAAGACCTAGCTGATCTTCATTCCATTGCTGTTGCTAAAGACAAGAAGATCACACACCTTGAGAAGGAGGTTAATGGCATGGAGAAGAGGATCATGGTAGCAGAGATACAAGCCAACATGGTTAAGATAGAGGCTACTGAAGAAGCCATTGTCTGTGCTACCTGTACTATCCTTCAAGCAGGATCAAGATAGCCTAAGAGGATATGGATCCTGCATTTGACTGGTCTGCCTGAGACATTGCTGGTTGGAAGCAGAGTCTCCTGGACCTAGGCGGTGATGGTGAGGTGGATTAGGTGATGGCTTTGGAAGTAGGACAAAGCGGGGTGTAGGATCCAAAGGAAGGTGGTAAAGAAGGTGCAGCTGAAGGTGGTGCTGTAGAAGTGGGCAATGAAGGATGATATAGACGAGGCCTAAGCCCACTTTTTAGGATTTTTGGTTTGTGGTGTTTTTGTTTGAGAAATATGGTCTGTAAGTATTTGAATAATAGCTACAGGTTAAGGATCCATGATCCTTAAGACAATGGGGGTGGCAAATGTGGATGGATAGTTATGTTTATGGAGGATGAAGCCCTTACACCCCTCGCCTTTACATTCCTGCATCTTAAGAACAATTAGTATGGACACCCTGTATCAACCTAAGTGGATGGGCACCATTTTGCTGGTAGAAATTTGGGTTGATCATTTTGGTAATCGTTTAATGGTGTTTAATAAAAGTTACAACCTTTTAACTATATTTTGTGTTGTATTTTTATTTCTGAAATGTTGTTCTGATATGTTTGTGTTTATCATTTCCTTTATTTTTCAAAACTTAGAGAATTTTGGATTGTCAAAAATGTACCAATTCTCTGTCATAATAGCTTTTAAAGAAAATATGACAACTTGTATGTACAAAGATTATATATCCTTAATTGTAAGGTCTAGGGTGTAGTCAATGAGATAAATAAAATTAAGGATAAAACATACAAGAGAATCCAAGTTAGGATGCTATATTCTTAAGACTTACAATTATATAAACAGAACAAAGAAATCATTTAAGGTTTAAGGATTCAGGATCCTTACTTACAAACCTTTGTAGCTTCATGAACCTGTAAAAAAGAACTTGGGACTAACCCAAATATCCTAGGGATAAACCCATCATAACTGGGGACAGGCCCAAATAAACCGGGGAAAAGCCCAAATAAACTGGGGAAAAGCCCAAATAAACTAGGGACAAGCTCAAATAAGCTGGGGATAAGCCCAAAATCCTTAGGGTCTAGCCCTAACTAGGGGACAACCCCTACGTAAGTGACATGAAAATGCTAAAACTTTAGCTAACGTGAAAACGTTAGAAACCTTAGGATAACAGATGTATGGTACATCTACCATTATACTTGAGATCCTACATATGGCCAACAACAATAAAATTGTCAGTCACTAAGTGGGTACTGGTCCTGTTGCCTTGAACCATACTTTGATAAACGTGCTCTACTGGCGCGTGTTAAAACCCAATTCGTGTGAAAGCTGAAAACCTTTAAAGCTTAGAAGGTATAAGATACCTTAAACGTGGGAGAGAGGTGGCCAACCCCTTAATCCTCTGTGAAAAATGTTAAAAACTTCTGCAAAAGCTTAAAAGATGATGAAATTAGATGCTAAAAGTTTAACACCCTCTCTCTATAATGAATAACATGTATAAAATGAAAGAGAGTGAAAGTAAGATGTTACCGAAGTAAGGATCATATATCCTTTGAGGATCCTTGATCCTAAGTCAGAATACTGGAGTTTCTAAGGATCATTAATCCTTCTTACATGACGTATTTCTTTAGATGAACATCATTCTAAGCTCTTGGTAGAAGATCAGCATCCATAGTTAATAAGCGATATGCCCCCTTCCAGCTTCTCCTTCTATCAAATAGGGGCCTTCCCATTTTGGTGCTAATTACCATCAGCTGGATTTGTAGTGTTCTGGAATGCTTTCCTTAGCACCAAATCACCAACTTGAAATCTTCTGATCCTGACTTTTTTATTATATGCTCCGGCCCTTCTGTGTCGATAGCTAGCCATCCTTATTCTTGCCAAATCTCTAAGCTCATACACAGTATCCAAGTCTTGGGTCAGGTTTTTAGTATTTGCTTCAGGATCACGGATGCTTGTTCTAGCTGTAGGAACCACCATCTCTATAGGGATCACTGCCTCAGTTCCAATGAGTAGGGAGAATGGAATCTGTCTAGTGGCATTCTTTGAAGTTATCCTATCTGCCCAAAGGACATATGTTAGCTCTTCAGCACGTTTTCCTTTCTTGGATCCAAGTTTCTTCTTCAATTTGTTGATGATGATCTTGTTGCTTGATTCTACTTGACTATTAGCTTGTGGATGGACTGGTGTTGATGTTATCATCTTAATCCACCAGTTGTCACAAAAGTTAGTAGTTCTACTCCCAATAAACTGGGATCCATTATCACAAATAATTTCAGAAGGAATTCCAAATATAGTAGTAATGTTTCTTTTAATGAAGGATATAACTTCCTTTTCCCTAACTTGAATAAAAGCTTCTGCGTATATCCATTTAGAGAGGTAGTTTGTCATAGCTAGCATGAATACTTTTCCTCCTGGTGCTTTAGGAGTTTGCCTACTATATCCATTCCTCATTTCATGAATGGTCAAGAGGAAATTAATGGATATAAAGGCTCTGCTGGCTGATGTAGGATGTTGCTATGTCTTTGGCAAGCATCACATTTCCTTGCATACTCTATAGCATCCTCCTTAATTGTAGGCCAATAGTAACCTGTTCTAAGGATCCTTGAGAATAATGATCTGCCCCAAGTGTGATTTCCACAGTCTCCTTCATGAAAATCCTTCAAGACTTCTTGAATTTCTGGATCCTCAATACACTACAAATAGGGACCTGCAAGAGATCTCTTATATAACATGTTATTTAATATAGTGAATTAAGATACCTTGATCCTAAAGGATATAGGATTCTCCCATGTGGGAATTTCTCCACTCCGAATATACTTCAAAATTAGAAGGATCCATGATCCAGAATTTGACTGCACATCATCACTAGGCACAATTACAGTATCCTCCACTATCTGCATTGCTTCATTTTTTCTCAATTGTAGGAGAAAGAATATGGATGATAGGTATCCTCACGTCCCTATTTTCCAGGATGATCCTAGGTTTTCTAAGGCATCTTCCTTTGCATTATCCTCTCTAGGAACCTGTGTTAAGCTGAAAAAATCAAAAGAATCTGCCAGTTTCCTGACTATTTCTAAATATTAGATTAGTTTTTCACCTTTGACAGTATATGAGCCATTAAAATGGTTAGTAATGAAAATGAATCTATATACACTTAAAGATACCTGATCCTCATTTGCTTAGCTAATTGCAAACCTGCTATTAAGGCCTCATATAAATAGCTTCATTGTTAGTAGTTTGGAATTCACATGCAATGAATTGGGGTATTATGTCCCCCTATGGCGATTTTAGTAGTATGCCTAGTCCAGTTCCTTTGACATTTGAGGCTCCATCTGTGAAGAGTGTCCAAGGATCCTTGGTCTCCTCAAGTTGTTGAACCTTTAGTTCAGCTTCCCTTTATAGATCACTACTGAAATCAACCACAAATTTAGCTAAAGCTTGAGACTTGATGGCAGTCCTAGGTTCATACTTAATGTCATATGCACTAAGCTTGATTGCCCACTTTGCCATTCTACCTAACATTTCAAGTTTCCTGAGAACATTCTGGCTTCTTCATCAAGAGGGCTTTTACTTACACGGTATACTGGATGTTGTTGGCCTTCATGATCCTTAACTGATACTGCACTTACTGCTTTACCTGAAACAGCTAAGTACAAGGATAATGGTTCACAATCTATTGGTTTCATTAGGGCTGGTGCTGAGGATAGATAATCCTTGAGAGCTTTGAGTGCTGCTTCATGCTTCTCAGTCCACTAAAATTTCTTATTCTTCCTCAGTATGTCATAGAAATCCTTACACTTCTCTAAAGACATTAAGATGAACCTATTTTAGGCTACAATCCTTCCTATTAGCCTCTATACATCCTTTGCATTAGTTGGAGACATTATATTCACAATTGCTTTTGTCTATTCTGGGATAGCTTCAACACCCATTTAGGTCATCATGTATCCTAGGAATTTCCCAGCTTTGACACCAAAATGACACTTTGAAGGATTTAGCTTTCATGTTGTATTGGTCAAGGATGTTAAATGGCACTTCAGGATCCTTGAGATGATCTTCTTCTTTCTTAGACTTGAGCACCATGTCATCAATGTAGACCTCCATAGTGTCTCCAAGTTGTTCTTTGAACATCATATTCACTAGTCTTTGGTAAGTGGCACCTGCATTTCTCAATCCGAAAGGCATAGCAATATAATAGTATATGCCAGTGGGAGTCATGAATGTTGTATCCTCTTGATCAGATGGTTCCATATGAATTTGTTGAAATCCAAATGAAGCATCCATAAAAGTGAGCAATTCATGGCCCGCTGTTGCATGCACCATGGAGTCAATGTGTGGAAGTGTGAAAGGATCCTTGGGACATGCTTTATTTAAATCAGTAAAATCAACACATACCCTGCACTTTCCTTTTGTCTTTTGGATAACCACCACATTGGCTAACCATTTTGGATACTTGACTTCCTTAATCATACCTGCCTTCAAGAGTTTGTCCACGTCTTCTTGGATAATGACATTCCTTTCAGGTGCAAACTTCATTCTCATTTGATGGATTGGCCTGAAAGATTTATCAATACCCAATTTATGAGCAATAATGTCTTTAGAGATACATGTCATATCTTCATGCTTCCAAGCGAAGGTAGGCTTTCTTATGTTTAAGAAGGATACTGGATCCTGATCTATACTGTCAAGGATCGCAGATTCTATAAAAACTTTGGATTCGGGATCCTCATGGTCCAGTACTATATCCTTGATGTCTTGCTCCCTTGCCTCCATGATATCCCTTGGAGAATACTTTAATTGCTATGATGCCCTCGGTATCGAAGGTGGGTTTATTGAAGAGGTGTAATAGTTCTTTTCCTCTTGTCGATCACTTTTTATCTTCACCACTCCCCATGGGCTTGGTAGCTTCACACATTGATGATATGTGGAAGGAATAGCTTTCATATCGTGTATCCAGGGCCTGCCAAGGATCACATTGCAACAAGACAAACAGTCAACAACATAAAATTTTTGTACAGAGTTTACCCCCTCAATGTAGATTGGGAGTTTGATGTCCCCTAACGTGTTCTTTGTCTCTCCGCTGAATCCTACAAGGACTGATGATCTCAGAACTATATCTGAATCCTGGGATGTTCATCCTTTTGAGGACATCTACTTGAATAATCTTCACAGAGATCCCACCATCGATAAGGATCCTGTGAACAAACTGGTTAGATATAAATAAAGTAATAACTATGCCATCATGATGAGGATCCTGGATATCAACATGGTCATCCTCATCAAAGGATATAATTTTCTGTTGAGTTAGAGTGGAGGTCCGGATAGGGTTGTCTCGATTTTACTTCTTGGTCTCTTTGGCATGCCTCTTCACTGCAGAGAATGAAGTTCCACATATATCAGAGCCTCCGGAAATGAAGTTGATGATTTGAGCATCAGCAAGTGGTGTAGGAGCTCTTTCTGGCACTTTTTCAGGATCCTGGATCCTTGATTTCTTCCTTCTAAGCAGCTCTTTCAAGTGACCTTTTCCAAGGAGGTAACCTATCTCCTTTTTGAGTGCAATGCATTAATCGTTAAGGTGGCCAAAGTTTTCGTGAAATGCACACCCCTTTGACTTATCCTTGTAGGATGTAGACTTTTTATTCTTCTTGGGCAATCTAGATTTCTCACCTAGATTCTACAAAGCAAGCATCAATTCAGTATTATCAACAGAAAAACAATATTCAGATTTATGAGGATATTCTTCCTCGTCTTCTTCTTGCTCAACTGAATTAACATTTTGTTTTTCATGCTTGGATCGATTATTCTTGTAGAAGGAGTATTGCTTCTCGTGTTTAGATGATCCAGATAACCTGTCTTAGATCCTTTTGTCATCCTCTAATCGGATGAACCTTAGGGCAATGTTCCTTACTTCATCTAAGTTCCTATAAGGTGTCATAACAAGATCATCATATAAAGGAGAATCTTTTTGTAATCCCATCTTAAATGCTTCTACAACAGTGGCAATGTCTGAGTTTGGGATTTCTAAGGATTCTCTACCAAATTTAGTAACATAATCTCTAAGTGATTCATCACGGGCTTGGGTTATGCTATATAAATTACTAGTTAACCTTTCAAAGTTTCTTCTACAAGAAAACTGATTATTGAATAAGTTAACTGTTATGGGTGGTTTTCTGCTCATATATCATGGATTATATTCTAACTGTGTTATTTTTTTATTATGATCAGGATACCGGATCAGGATACTGGTAACATCCTGATGCAGTATCCTGGTAATAACTAATTAATTCACGTGCAGATTAGCAGGGCATGCTTATAACGGTCAAGAGGACTACTTCTCCTGATGACTCAGACTAGATGGTTGAGAAGGGAACATTGAAGCCGCAAAGAAGGGGTCTCCAATGTTCTAAAGGGAATATTCGGAGCATCCCCAGTTCTTAGGATAGTTTGTTATTTCCTTTTACTATATAAAGGAATGTACGGATCATAGGAAAAACAACGTTTTCACGCACACTTCTGCTCTCTCTACTAGCTACAATCACTCACAAACACTTACACTTGTACTCGAATCTCATTGTAACACTTAGTTGATCCGCATCATATCCTGCACTGTATCCTAAAGTTTGAAGTAATAAGAAGAACAAGGCAGTTGCGATTGTCAGCTCCCGAGGTTTTGTGCCGGCGATCTAGATTGATCAAGGGCTTTCCTCGTATATCTCGTGTCACTCTTTACTTTCTAGTTCATTGTTTGATTGTTGATATAGCTCGATATCCTGAGCTATATCCTGAAAACTGTTTTTGCAAACATCATACTCAAAATATTTTCAATACACTTTGTTAGCACACTACCTCACTTAACTAATTTGATCACTAAATTGCTTAGGTAATTTTTTACCAAAACATTAACTAAGTGTGAAAATGAAGTTATAGAATAGGGACGAAGACTTAGCAGCCATTTCAGTGCTGATCCAAAGCCCTTGCATAAACAGTCTTCTTTCAATCTTTCAGGGATGGGGTTGATCTTCATCATTTCTCTATACTGAGCCACAGGTTCCTCTGGATCAGTGGTAACGTCATATAGCTTCATATTGAGGGTTTGAAAATGCTTTGGTATCTCAACATTACATATGGGAGGTGCAAAGCAAGATATTATGTGACTTACATCTGGAATCTTAGGAATGGGTTTGACCACTCTTAGGACACTTGATATCATGTTCTTGAGTTTCTGCAACTCCCTGGCCATAGCTTGGTCGATCTCTGCATCCTACATGTAACCATAGTTAGTATCAAAAGATGTATTAAAATTGTTACCTCCTGATTGGTTTGATGTTGGTATCCCAGAAGTGTATCTAGGATAAGACATGTCTGGTGTAAAAGTAGAGCCAGAAGAAGCAATGGTTATCTCCTTGATGATCCTTGATCCTGAAAGACGTTAGATCCTCGGTATGTCTGAACTACAGGTCTGGATGTATGATCGATGGGTCCTTGAACTCGGGATGAGGATCCTTGATGGTTAAAGTAGGTTCCTTGAGGTTGAAACATCTCCACATACGTAACACCCCGAAAACGAGTTTGGTAATCAAACCACGTTAATACTAAAAGACGGGTAAAGTACCGTTAGTGGTAAAATCAACCCGGTGAATATTAGGATTTTAAATAAATAAACCTAATATTGAATAAAAGTTAAATGAAAGTTTTTGAGAAAAATAAAGTTTATAGAAGCCCGAGTTAACGGGACATAAAATAAACTTAGTCAATAATTCCCCAAACCCACTAAGTGAACTAGGAATGTTTAACCTAGTTAATTAGAGGGAATGTTATTGAAATTAAGTAGGTTGTGGCCTACTTAATAACTAACCAAACAAGAGGGGCCAAATCAGGATAACTTGAAAGTAATGTTATAAAAAAATAAAAGTTAAACAAAACACACACATTCAGAGTGTGTGTTCTGGACGTATAGGGGAAGCTCCCAGGAGCTTCAAAACCCTAGTTCTTGCTAAATCATCAAATTGAAGGGCCAATTGAAGTCTAAATTCACAATTTAACGTGAATTAATGATCACCCAAGCTAGGGGATCATAAGGTATGTCAAATTTTGAAGATTTGTGAAGTTGTGAAATTTGAATAATCATCATGATCGCGAATTATGAATGAATTATTGAAGCTATGATTGAATTAGTGACGTATACTTGCTTAGGAACCAAACCCTAAGTGAAAATTATACATAAGATGCTATAAATTGAATGATTTGATGATTTACCACACTACGATAAGTGGGTATTAATCATACGATGAATTTCATGATATCAGTAGGATTAGAATCATCATACAAGATAGTAATCAGGAAATACTTGAACAAATTTAATGTTTGAATATATAATCATACTTACTATGGAATGAATTTAGTATGACACGATGAAAAATCGATGATATATTCATGTTTAATGATGTATGATATCATTATGTGTTAAAACTGATCAAAGTTGTGTTAAGTTGATGAAATTCGATTACATGAACTGTTTTGGTCAAAAATCACACAAGGATAATGCAACCAAATCTGATTTTGTGAGGTATGATGCTTGAATCAATCAACAAATGTATGAACGAAAAATCAACGATGAACACCGAGATTTATAATAGGAAAAAGCCCTTGATATTTAGAAGATCTCCGGCTTAAAAAACCTCGGGTGATGGAAACTACCGATCACCAACTATATTACAAAAAACAATAATGATCCTTGTACAACTTCGGAAAAAAAGAAGCTCAATATAATGAATTGCTAGTGTAAGTGTGTGTTTTTGCTAAGTGTTTGCAGAGAATTCGAGTGTTATGTGTTTTTTCTGTGGTGTGTACGACTTATGCCTCAAATGAGGTTGTTTCCCCTTAAAAAGATAAGAAATATCAGTTAACAAACTTTCCTAAAAAGGTGGAAATGGCCCATGTTCTCCAAAAACGGTTATATTTCATCAAGCATGTGCCATATGAATGAATATTCCCCGAAATTCCAGCTAAGAATGAGTCCACTACGTCCATTACCTGCATTTAAACATTAAAAACATGACAATTGTTAGAAAACATAAGTTCTGTTAAGGATCCTGGATCCTCAGACTCGTGATCCTCAGACTCTAGATCCTCAGACTCTGGATCCTCAGACTATGGATCCTCAGACTCCCTGCATCATCCATTAAGGATCCGTGATCCATGCCCAGTCTCAGGATAGATGATCCTTAGCATAAAATCCATGCCCTAACAATTGCCCCCAATATGGCAGTTGTGATAAGGATTAACAGCTGTCATATTTTCGTTAGAAGCGGACTAACCGTTGCTGCCGGTAACTAGTCGTTACACTGCTTGTCGTCACTGATAAGACCTGCTATAATCATTATTGCAAAATATAGAGTTAGAGATAACTCCTCAAATGCCTTTACAGACAAGAAGATCCTTCTGTTTGTGGAGAATGAATCCTTCTACATAGTTCGCTATTAACCTTCCTGCACTTTAATATCTGCATAGACACTTTAACTGTTAGATAGCCATGTCCGGCCTGGGTGGATGGTCCACGGTTTTGCTGGTGAAATCCAGGACAGATGATTTTGATACATAATGAATGGGTAATAACATTAATCATTTTTAGCTACAACTGTTGTTGTTTCTTTCCTCTTTATTTTTCATGTACGCTTTCTTTTTTCAAAGATATCATCGCCAAAAAACTGGAAAGTCATTGGAAATCTGATGATAATGTTAAACTTTTAACAGAAAACTTGAAGTGTTCATACAAATGTGGATCAATGATCCTTAACCAAAAAGGATAAGAGATAACTTGCAGCTTAGAAAAAGTTAGAATATAACATACCAGAGAATCCAAGTTAGGATTCTATATCCTTGTAAATTAATACAAACTGTGAAAAGTAAAGTTTCGAGGATCCAGGATCCTTATTGTCAGAACTTGTATAACTCTAGAGCTCCAAGATCCTGTAAGAAAAACATACTTGGGACCAAGCCAAATAATTGGGAATGAACCCATAATAAATGGGGACAAGCCCAAATAAACTGGGGACAAGCCCTACAAACTGGGGGACAAGCCCAAATAAACTGGGGACAAGCCCAACAAACTGGGGACAAGCCCAAATAAACTGGGGCAAGCCCAAATAAACGGATGTAAACTGGGGTCAAGCCCATATAACTTGTGTAAACTGGAGTATGGCCCTCACTGGCGACTATCCAAACTTGAGCGACATGAAAATGTCGAAACCTTAGCTAACGTGAAAACGTTAGAAACCTTAGGAATGGATGTATGGTACGTCTACCATTATACGTAGGATCCCGGATACAGCCAATACAATGAAATTGTCAGCCCCTAAAGCGAGTACTGGTCCCATTGCCATGAACTGTACCAGGATCATCGTACGCTACTGGCGAAACTGGGGACAGGCCCAAACTGGGGACACGCCCAAAACTGGGGACAAGCCCAAATAACTGGGGACAAGCCCAACAAACTGGGGATAAGCCCAAATAACTTTGGAGAGTTGGCCAACCACTTTGATCTTCTGTAAAATGATAATAACTCTACAAAAGCTTAAACTTTATGAAAATAGATGTTAAATGTTTATCATCTTTGCCTTATGATAAGTAATAAGTATAAAATGAATGAAAATGAAAGTAATGTGTTACCAAATGTAGAATCATATATCCTTTGAGGATCCCGGATCCTTAATCAGAATACTGGCATCGCCGAGGATCCCTGATCCTTCTTACATAAAGTACTTTTTGAGATGAACAACATTCCAAGCTCTTGGTAAGAGGTCACCATCCATTGTCAACAAACGATATGCCCCCTTTCCTGCTTCAGCTTCAATTATGTAGGGACCTGACATTCTTGTTGTATGCTCCAGCCATTCTTTGTCGATGAAGGATATTGCTGTGTCTTTGACAAGGATCACATTTCTTGGCATAATCCACAGCATTGTTCTTCATAGCAGGCCAATAGTATCCAGTTCTTAGGATCCTTGAGAATAGTACTCTGCCCCCAGTGTGGTATCCACAATCTCCTTTGTGAAAATCCTTTAAGACTTCTTGAATTTCTGGATCCTCAATGCACCACAACTAGGGACTTGCAAGAGATATCTTGTATAACATGTCATTTAGTATGGTGAATTAAGATACCTTGAATTTGAAAGCTCTGGGGTTTTCTCCTATAGGGATCTCTCCATGTTGTATATATCTCATGATTGGAAGGATCCATGATCCTGAATGAGATTGTGCATCATCACTAGGTATGTTTGCAGAATCCTCTCCTATCTCCATAGGTACATGATCCTCAATAGCAGGAGACAATATATGGATAATGGGAATTTTAATATCCTCTGGAATCTTCAAGGATGATCCAAGATTGACTAGAGCATCAACTTCTGCATTTTTCTTCCCTGGGTACCTGTGATAGACTGAAAAAAGCAAAAGAGTCTGCCAGTTTCCTGACTATTTCTAAGTACTTGATTAGCTTTTCACCTTTGACAGTGTAAGAACCGTTATAATGATTAGTAATTAATAGAGAATCTACATATACTTGAAGATACCTGATCCTCATATTCTTAGCTAATAGCAAACCTGCTATCAAGGCCTTATACTCTACCTCATTATTAGTGGTTTTGAATTCACATGCAATGGATTAGGGTATAATGTCCCCCTGTGGCGATTTTAGTAGCGTGCTTTGTCCAGTTCCTTTAACATTTGAAGCTCCTTCCATGAAGAGTGTCCAAGGATCCTTGGTCTTCTCAAGTTGTTGAACTTCTAATTCAGCTTCCCTTTGTAGATCACTACTGAAATCAGCCACAAAGTCAGCTAAAGCTTGGGACTTGATGGCAGTCCTGGGTTCATACTTAATGTCATATGCAATAAGCTTGATTGCCCACTTTGCCATTCTACCTGACATTTGAAGTTTCCTGAGAACATTCTTGATAGGAAGGTTAGTTTTCACAATAATGGTGTGCGTTTCTAAATAATGTCTATGTTTAGGAGATGCCATAATTAAATCAAGAATTAATTTCTCTAAATGAGAATACCTGGCCTCAGCATCAAGTAGAATTTTACTTACATAGTATACCGGATGTTGAGAGCCTTCATGATCCTTAACTAGGATCACACTTACTGCTTTACCTGAAATAGCTAAGTATAAGGATAACGATTCTCCATTTTCTGGTTTCATCAGGGCTGGTGCTGAGGATAAATAATCCTTAAGAACCTTGAGTGCAGCTTCATGCTTATCAGTCCACTCAAACTTGCCTTGAGCAATTTGTCTACCTCTTCTTGGATAATGGCATTCCTTTCAAGTGCAAACTTTCTCCTTTTTTGGTGTATTGGCTTGAAAGACCTGTCAATACCAAGTTTGTGAGTAATAACATTCTTAGATATACCTGTCATGTCTTCATGTTTCCAAGAAAAGGTAGATTTTCTTCTTTCCAAGAAGGATACTAAATCCTGCTCAATACTGTCTAGGATCCCGGATCCTATAAAAAATTTGGATTCAGGATCCTTTGGGTTCAACAGAATATCCTTGACGTCTTGCTCTCTTGCTTACATGACGTCTTGCTCCTTGGAGGCTGGCTTCATTGAAGAAGTGTAACAGTTCTTTGCCTCCTGCTGATCACTTTCTATCTTCGCCATATCTCATAGAGTTGGGAGCTTGACACATTGATGATATGTTGAGGGGGACTGCCTTCATATCGTGTATCCATGGCCTGCCAAAGATAACATTACAGCAAGATAAGCAATCACTAACATTGAATTTTTTTTAACATAATTCATTCCCTCTATATAGATAGGAAGTTTGATGTCCCCCAATGTAATATTTATCTCTCCACTGAATCCCACAAGGACAGATGATCTTTGGACAATATCGGATTCAAGGATGTCCATTCTATTGAGGACATCCTACTGGATTATGTTCACTGAGCTTTTCCCATCAATGAGAATCATGCGAACAAAAATGGTTAGATATAAATAATGTAATAACCAAACCGTCATGATGAGGATCATGTATGTCGACACGGTCATCCCCATCAAAGTATATGACTTTTTCCTGGGTAAGGATGGTAGTTCGAACAGGTCTGTCCCTATTCTCCATCTTTGTTTTCTTTCATGTCTCTTAGCTGCTGAGAACCTCCGGAGATGAAATGGATGATTTGAGCATCAGCTGGTGGAGGAGGAGCTTTTTCAGGAACTTTCTCAGGACCCTTGATCCTTGACTTTTTCCTTCCAAGCAATTCCTTCAAGTATCCTTTGCTCAAAAGATAACTTATCTCCTTCCTTAATGCTATGTACTCATCTGTGAGATGACCAGAATCCCCATGGTAAGCACACCATTTCGATTCATCTTTGGTGGCGGGCGGTTTGTCATTCTTCCTTGGCTGCCTAACCTTGTCACCTAAACTCTGCATAGAAAAGATTAGTTCATTATTATCAGCAAAAAAACAATATTCAAAAATAGGAGGATAATCCTCATCATCTTCCTCTTGTTCCACAGCATGCACATTCTGGTTGTCATGATTGGAGTATTGCTTGGATCAGTTATCCTTGAGATAGGATCCTTATTTGTCTTGTGTTGATGCATTAATGTCTATCGCCTCCGTCAATTCGAGCCGTAGCGAGAAACCGAAGAAATCAAGTCTGTATAGTGTTATATCTAGTCAAAAGGCAAGGTGGCAATCTTGTAATTAATGAAAAGTTTCATTAAAGCCTTGACCTATAAATAGAGGAGTTAGTAGTAAAGTAAAAGACTTTTGCTCCATTTGTGATTTAGGAGATTCAAGTCTAGAGAGAGAAAGTCTAGAGAGAGAAAGTACTCTCTACGTGATTCTTGTATCGTACACGTCATATATTTCAATAGATTCACGGTTCTAGTACGTTATTGTGTGTTCGGTCATGCACGTTCACGGATTCCGCACGTCGAACGTTCGTTACGCAATCGAACGGTGTCAAAACCGGTCCTACAAGTGGTATCAGAGCTAGGAGCTCGATTGCTTGATCAAACACATCGTTTTCGTACCAGATTTCAGCCGATTCAGATCCGATTTCATCTATTTCTTCATCTTCTACCTATTTCTTACATTTTTCACGGTTTTTAGTCAAATTGAACTTGTTTTCACGGTCCGATTTGTCTGAATTTTTGATATTGTGTGCGAAATTGTTAGTTTTAAAACCCTACCAAATTTCAGATTCAAACTCCTAGCCATTTAAGAGATATTCGAGTTTTTAGGTCCGACTTCGTCTTAAAAGTGGTGACCGTTTGAATCTGACTGACCGTTTGAAACTGACACTACCGTTTGAGGACATGACAGTTTGAGGGTTGTCCGTTTGAGGACGTGACAGTTTGAAATCAAGCACCTGACCGTTTGAAGGATCCTGACTGTTTGAAATTGGGTTAACCGTTTGAGGATTGTATGTCCGTTTGAAAGTATCATAATGATGACATGACTGTTTGAAATCCTGTCCGTTTGAAAGTGGTTATGAGTTCGTTCATGTGATTAATATTCATCGGCTCAATCAAATTAAAACAATCAGATTCACTTGATAATTGGTCAAATAGGATTTTAGTTGGTAATTGATTTTGTCGTATATTGACTGAAACATTTGCATGTATGATCATAGATTGTCGGCAAAGTGATAAAATTGGTTTGATCTAAAAATGAAGGTCCAATCAGATGTTGTTGATATTGTTTGTCAGTCATTAAAGAAAATTGTTTTGGGATTTGTAAATTGATATAAGAATCCACTAAATCGAAAGGCCCAATCACAATTAAAAGTTATTGTCGGCAAAAGTGAATTGGTTATACTAGTGTTTTGAACGGTCAAATAAGATTGATTCAGATTGTTTGAAATTAGACAGCCCAATGAGTGTAATGTGGAACAGTTCTTGAATTGTAGTTATCGAATTAGTGGAAGTGAAGGCCAAATCACACTTTTTACAATTGAGTTGTTTTGAACAAGAACTCTGGCAAGTCAATAAATTACCTTGTGTAAAATGGTGTTAGTGACTTGTGAACGAGATTTGATTAGACATATAAGTGGTTTGAGCTTAGAAAATTAGATATCGGGTTGGGCTACTGAAATTGTTTGATTAGTACATTTGGGCCTGGTCATTTTAGTTAAATTGGGTTGCAAGTTGAGTTAAAAATTTGGACTGATATATTGTTTTTCACCCGAACAACATTGGATCGAATCCGCGAATCTTCGACAACGAGTCTTAGTTTGATTTCACAAACACACTGTTACGTATTCGTTGAGCGAATCTCCACTCAATCCACTGTCACCTGATCCTTGCTATTCAATCGGATAGTCATTTGATTGTGTGAATTTTTGTATTGTTTGAAGATTTGTCCTTTAGAATCTTTCAAATACCGAAAAATGGGTTCCGAGATTTATATTACACTGAACAAGTTTGATGATTTTACAGGTATCAAGGGAGAGTCTACAAAAGAATTGATTGAACGATATTGCCCTTTGGTTATTGAGATGGGGAGATTGGGAATAACTAAGACAAATGAGGAATGGATCAATAAATTGGCAGACGCATTGCCATACGATGAGTGGAGTACTTATTTGATGGTGCTAAAAAAGAATACAAATTTAAATTCTATGAACCTTAGTGGTTTCATCGAGAAGATTCAAGCTCAAGAACTTGAGTTTCAAAAGATTAGAAAACTAAAGTCTCATTCAGGAGAGAAATGCTTAAACTGTGAAAATCTGAATTCTGAAAATGCCAAACTCTTGAGGGATTTAGAGAGTTTGTCATTAGAAAACGAAAATCTTAAAAAATCAGAAAATGTTTTGAAAAATCAAAAACAAAATTTAGAAAATGAAAAAGTAAAAATGGAAAAAGAATTTCAAAGTCAAATAAAAATTCTTGAAGATGGGAGAGATGTGTTTAGCAAAAACAACATCGAAAAGCAAAAAATGATAAATTCTCATCTTCAGAAGATTATTGAACTTGAAAAAGAAGGTGAGCAAGCTCGAAAGAAAATCAACGAGCTTGAAAATAAATTGAAAGGTTTTGTGACTTCTGCACCATATGTGTGTCCAGAACCGATCAATTCAATGCCAATAAGTGACAATGTCACAAACTTTGACAAAGTCAAAGTTGAAGATTGTGATGAGAAAACTGATGATGAAATTGAGAAAAGAAAAATATTTTTGAAATTAAAAGAAAAATTTAAAGAAACCGTTTTACATTCGACTGAAATAGGTGAATGCTCAAAGCAAAAACCTGTTAAGAAGAATGTAGAACAAAAACAAAATTTGAAAAATTTGAAAAATTTTCAAAACAACAATAAAAGCTCATCAGTTCGATCATCCAATCGCAATGAAAATTTACAAAATTCAAAAAATGAAAACTCTAAATTTGTTGGTAATAAGTGGTGCAGGTTTGACCAAAGTACTCAAAAGTCAAATCCAGCTTACAAGAAGAATGATGACTACCACAAAGCCAGACAATGTTATGATCTAAATGTTTGGTGTGAAGGTGGTACATGGTACGATAACAGGGTGTGTTACAACTGTGGTTTTCAAGGACACATTGCTGTTAACTGCCAGAGACAGAGATTTGAGACAAGAAGATGTTATGAATGCCAAATCAAAGGTCACATTGCCAGAGATTGCCCAATGAGATCAAAGGGAAAATCGAGGGCTGAATATCAGAAAATGGCAAAGAAATCAGTCAGTATCAAGCCCAAAGAACAGAAAGTTCAAGAACCTAAAGTTCAAGAAAAGAAAGTTAAGCTTTCACAAGGGCAGAAAGAAAGACTGAGGAAGAAGAGGAAGAAGGCGAGAGAGTATCTTGAAAGGATTTTGTCCTCGGGTACAACAAATAAGAGTACTGATAAATCGCTTCACTCGACAACAAAGTCAAGTAAACCGAATTCTTCAGTTGCAAATCTGAGGACAAAAGAGGAGATAAAGAAGGTTGAATTGGTTAGCGATGAATTTGTTTCTTCGGAAACAAATGAGCTATGTGTTGGCGATGAATCTGACTCGTCAAAGTCAGAAAAGCCACAAGTAGAGCTAAAAATTGAAACGTTAGTTCTGCCAATGGATGATGTCAACTTTCCACCATTGCGAGCTGAAAATTTTAAACAAAAAGTCGAAAAAGTTGAGATTTCAAATAAATCTTTTTTCTGAAAAGAAAGATTTTGATGTTGAAAAAGCCTTTAACCCCAATGTTCTAAACATTTTTGGAAAAATGGTTGACGGGAAAGTCAAAGGGGTTAAAAAATTTTATGAATCAAAAAGGTATATTCAAAACACCCAAGGACCGTCAGGCTTGGGTGAATCTCTTTAACTGAAAAACCTGACTTGCCGGAGTTCCTAGGTTGGTAAGCGTGGAACATGAATCGGCACATTTCTTGAGAAATTTCTCTCTAGTGATTTTTCGCCTTACATGTGGTAAATCAGGGACATTAAGTTGTACTTGATTTTCTACAAGTGATGTTTGAGATCTAAAACTGAAATTGTAAAATTTGTCATGTGTATGAAGAAAACAATGTGATGAAGTGACCCCAAATCTACAAAGGATTGTTAAACAAACTAATTTTTCCGGAAAAACCATTTTGATTAAAACAAACTTAAGTGTTTTGAAATCTTAATGGGAAAATAGTTTGTTGTCAGGAGGAGTTCTGATTGTTTTTTTCGAGTGGATGGCGAATTGAAGCAATTCTCATCAGTTTGTCACGTTATTTGTACAGTTTTTTGCTTTCATGTTTCAAATTTTCTCAGAAAATCAAAATTGAAACATATTTTGATTTTAGGGGGAGAAAAATTTTAAAAATTAGAAAATTTGAAAATGACAAAAACATTGAAAAATTCAAAATGAGTTTTGTTGTGAAAAAGAGGAAATGATAGTAAATCGGTTGGACTATCACAGCATGCTAAAGAAATGAAATGTCAAATGTGATAAACGGTCTCACTAAAGATGTGACGATAGGCTCAGCTAGACTAGTAGATTTGCGATAACGATACAAACTTAAATGATAAAGCCTAGTTCTAGTGGGAAACATGGTCGAAAGCATAGTACTTAGTTTTGTCCTTCTTGACTGTGTGCCTACTCAGTAATCGCTGATTGTCGAAAGACATAAAACTGGTTAAGTTTGTGAACTTTCACAACTTTGCTGAAAAGTCGCTGTGATTGTGCATTTTATTTTGCAAAGATTTAAACTTGTCTTATTTCTTTATTTTGTTTAAGCATCGGACATCCTCTGCGTATACGTGAGTATCGACCTGGATGTTGTTGCCTAAACGTTCTGCTTTATTTTCTTTGGTGTTTCGTTTAAGCTTTGGACCTCCTCTGTGTATACGGGAGTATCGACTTGGTGGTTAAAGCCTAAACAACTTCAACTTATTTTATTTTTCTTATTTTGTTTAAACATTGGACTTTCTCTGCGTATACGGAAGTATCGACCTGATTGTTAATGTTTAAACATTCTGCTTTGTTTTCGCACAAATCACAGTTGATAAAAGTTTAAAGGCATTACTTGAGTCAGTGTATTGCATGATGAGGGGATATGCTGAGATCGTGGGGTCCATAAGAACTTAGTGCAAAATTAATATACCTTAACGTATCGGTAAGCATTTCGAAAGTTTTTTAGATTGAGTTTAAGTGGACAACAATATCGTCAATCTATGTGAATCGTTTAAAGCTTAAAACGATTAAAAGCTTAACGGTGCTTGTGATGTGTCTCAAAAACTGATATGATCCTCTTGCACAAGCTCACAAAAATATGTTTGTATATAATTCATTTTTGCATTTAATTTCTGTTATTGCATTTATGTTTCATATTTTGAAAAATTCAAAAAGATTTTAGTGTGTTTTAGCCTAATTTTTTGAAAAATCCAAAAAGATTTTCGACAACTGATGTTGAAAAGCTGATATTCAAAATCTCAAAGGCTAAATAAGATGAACAATTGGTTTGGTTAAGATGATGAGAAGTTGGAAGATAATCCTTAAATGTTTAGATGATTCATTAATTTGAATCACAATATTGTGTGTTATATGTTTGAGAATTTTGAGTGAATTCTTTTAGAGTCAAAATTATTTTATCTTACGAGAGGTTGAGATGTGTAGGTTTCTGATTCTGTTGCTACGGAAAGCCAGGCGTCGATCCCAAAAGCACGGAAGCTTGACGAAAGGGGGAGCCTGAAGAAACTACCGAAAAGGGGAGCTGAAGCTGAAGACAAATCCACCGGGATTCTGTTCGAGCAAGAGGGAGTCTGTGTTTGCTGAAGACGTTAAATCTTAAAGAAGACTCAAGAGAGAGAGAAAGACAAGTCGCTACGAGTTTAACTACAGATTGACTGCGGCAATATCCAAGGGGGAGTTTGTTGATGCATTAATGTCTATCGCCTCCGTCAATTCAAACCGTAGCTGAAACTGTAGAAATCTAGGACTTTATTGTAATATTTAGATAGAATTAGCAAGGTGGCATTTTGGTAATTAATGAGAAATCTCATTAATTCCAAGGGCTATAAATAGGAGCTTTAGTTATAAAGTGTAAGACTTTTGCTCATTTGGGGATTTAGGAGATTCAAGTCTAGAGAGAGAAAGTATAGAGAGAGAAAGTAATCTCTACGTGATTCTTGTATCGTACACGTTATATCTTTCAATAGATTCACGGTTCTAGTACGTTATTGTGTGTTCGGTCACGCACGTTCACGGATTCCGCACGTCGAACGTTCGTTACGCAATCGAACGGTGTAGGACCGGTTTTTACACCGTTCGATTGCGTAACGAACGTTCGACGTGCGGAATCCGTGAACGTGCGTGACCGAACACACAATAACGTACTAGAACCGTGAATCTATTGAAAGATATGACGTGTACGATACAAGAATCACGTAGAGAGTACTTTCTCTCTCTAGACTTTCTCTCTCTAGACTTGAATCTCCTAAATCCCCAAATGAGCAAAAGTCTTACACTTTATAACTAAAGCTCCTATTTATAGCCCTTGGAATTAATGAGATTTCTCATTAATTACCAAAATGCCACCTTGCTAATTCTATCTAAATATTACAATAAAGTCCTAGATTTCTACAGTTTCAGCTACGGTTTGAATTGACGGAGGCGATAGACATTAACGCATCAACATCTTGCTTTGAGGATCCTGACAATCTCTCGTGGATCCTTTTGTCATCCTGTAAACGGATGAACCTAAGGGCCCTGTTCCTTTCCTCATCTAAGTTCCTGCAAGGGGTCATGATAAGTAAACCCATTTTAAAGGCTTCTACAGCCTTAGCTATATCTAGGTTAGGGATATCTAAGGATTCTTTACTAAACTTAGTGATGTAATCTCTAAGTGATTCATTTTGACCTTGTGTTACCCTATATAGATCACTAGTTAATCGTTCAAATTTTCTACTACATGAAAATTGACTATTAAATAGATTAACTAGATTAGCAAATGGAGTAATAGAGTAAGGGGGAAGACTTAGCAGCCATTTAAGAGCAGATCCTGTGAGTGTGGATCCAAAACCCTTGCATAGACATGCTTCTTTTAACCTCTCAGGAATGGGATTGATCTCCATTCTTTCCCTTGTGACTTCCATCTGGAATTTCAGGAATGGGCTTAACCACTCCTGGAACGCTGGATATCATATCTTTGAGTTTCTGCAATTCCTTAGCCATAGCTTGGTTGATTCCTATATCCTGCAAGAAGCTATGGTTAGCATTATAAGAAGTATTCAAAGTGTTACCTCCTAATGGATTCAAGGTTGGAATTCCATATGTGAATCCATATTGACGGGATTCTGGTATAACTGAGGGACCAGAAGAAGCAATAGTCTGCATCGGTATGAAGTCTCCTAGATGAACATCTGAACTTCCGGGTTGCACACTCCTTAAGTATCCTTGATCCTGGAAGATGTTGGATCCTTGATGTGCTGTGAATGAAGGTCTTGGAGGATAATCCATGGATCCGGAAACCTGAGATGAGGATCCTTGAACCTGGAAGGAGGATCCTTGAATTGGCTGCGTCCCCATGTATTCTCCTAAACTGGTGAAAAATCCCTGATGCTGAAATGAGGATCCTGAAGGCTGGAAAGAGGATCCTTGAGCCTGAGACATTGCCAATGATCCAGAACGCATTCCTGTTGATCGACACTGGTATTGGACATCTGGAGCTGCAAAGTGCCGGGAAGTTATGACCGGAGTTTTGAAATTCAGCGACCTCAGCATCAAAGGGGAGTGATCCTCTGCTGATTTTATCAATTTCGCGAAGGATCATGCCATTAGTTTGATCCTGTTGTTGCATATATCCTCTCATCTGCAAAATCAAAGCATAAAGATCACTGTTAGTAAGTGTAGAGGAAGAAACAAAAGTTGGTTTTGTGAAAACGGGGGTTGTCTTCTTCGGAGCATTCTCAGCATTCTTCTGGAATGCAGGGATAAGTTGATGTAACGGTGGAATGCCCTATGATGAGGTAACCGCCGACATGGAACTTGAAGAAGTTTTTCCCTGAGAAGCCATGTGGTTGAAGGTAATGAACCGAAATGAATGAAATGAAAAAAATTCTCAGAATTGAAGCACCAATTGCCCCACGGTGGGCGCCAAACTGTTTTGGTCAAAAATCACACAAGGATAATGCAACCAAATTTGATTTTGTGAGGTATGATGCTTGAATCAATGAACAAATGTATGAACGAAAAATCAACGATGAACACCGAGATTTATAAGAGGAAAAAGCCCTTGATCTTTAGAAGATCTCCAGCATAAAAAACCTCGGGTGATGGAAACTACCAATCACCAACTATATTACAAAAAACAATAATGATCCTTGTACAACTTCGGAAGAAAACAAGCTCAATACAATGAATTGCTAGTGTAAGTGTGCGTTTTTGCTAAGTGTTTGCAGAGAATTCGAGTGTTATGTGTTTTTTTCTGTGGTGTGTATGACTTATGCCTCAAATGAGCTTATTTCCCCTTAAAAAGATAAGAAATATCTATTAACAAACTTTCCTAAAAAGGTGGAAATGGCCCATGTTCTCCAAAAACGGTTATATTTCATCAAGCATGTGCCATATGAACGAATATTCCCTGAAATTCCAGCTAAGAATGAGTCCACTACGTCCATTACCGGCATTTAAACATTAAAAACGTGACAATTGTTAGAAAACATAAGTTCTGTTAAGGATCCTGGATCCTCAGACTCGTGATCCTCAGACTCTGGATCCTCAGACTCTGGATCCTCAGACTATGGATCCTCAGACTCCCTGCATCATCCATTAAGGATCCGTGATCCATGCCCAGTCTCAGGATAGATGATCCTTAGCATAAAATCCATGCCCTAACATGAACTTGGTTAATAAAGTGGTAAAAAACAGTAGCATAAGAATGATGCTTATCGGATAATTGACTAATGATAAGATCGAATGATAAATTCGACATAAGAATCGTAGGATGGAATAGTCGTAAATGATTATGAAAAATCTAACCATCTTACAAATTTCGATGATAGTTTGACGCTTGATGAGCTAAGTGAAAGCTTGGGAAGGAAGCAGATCAAACGAATCAAGAATGAAGGAAAAGCATAATCTGGATGTTAGGTAAGTAAAGTTTACACTCTATTTATTTAATACTTATTGGTTTTATAGGTTCTGAATAATATAAAGTCTTGTTTGAATTCTGATGTTCTGACATGACATGTGCGGTTCGGAACAAAACACAATAAAGATAAACCATGTTTAATGGTTAAAAAGAGCTAATACGGTTATTTAGTCATGAAAGGACTAATAAATAACGAGTTTTGAATAATTACCTTATAAGGTAACTAATACAAATAATAAAGGTAAAATGGTAATTCGATCACTCGTTGACGATTACGGTTAGTTTGTGAAAAGACACTTTATAGCGTAAGTTATAATGGGTCAAAAGAGTCAATAAATGATTTACAAGGAAAATGACCGTACGGGGTAAACCGGAGCGAGTCATGTAGACGAGATAGTAATAAACATCATCTCGCCAATAAATTCGGTCACTTAGACTAAACGGGTCAAAAGGTGAAAATATCAGCCTTTGATAATAACGACTAATGGTTTGTCGAGTAGTATAGGAATAAATATCGAATGGATATTTACACCGCTATTACTTAGCGGCTGTTAAGGCAAGGTATCGAAACGGGTCAATATATTGATCCGAGCCAGGTATATATAATAGGTCAACTCATCATTTAGAACTTGAGGTTCAATGAGGGCTAAACAAGTTAATAATGGACATTTGGTTATCTTTTAGGTAAACCAAATGATTTAAATTATAGTCATTATGTTTTGAAAACATAATGATTATTTAAACAAGATCCTAGTTTAAAAAGTGGGATTTTGGTCAATTACGGCATTAAAAGTCTTTTGTCGTAAAGAAAGGATTTAAGTTGACCAAAATGCCCTCGTAAGCTAAATCAAGCAAATGAACCTTAAGGGTTGTTTGAAAACAAGTTATATGATCAAGCAAATACTTTGAATAAGTATAAAAAGTGAAAGGGGTAAATCTTGGGTCAAATGACTCTATATAATCCTTTGCCATAAAATAGCCATCCGAGGGATAACGTGACAACTGTTAAATTTGCATGCATCCGTACGTTTAATTAATATTGATTTATGCTTAATGACTGTGCTTAATTACAACTGTTGATTAAACTGCTTTCTGTTTTCTGTTACACACATACATACGCATCACATTTCATACTGTCATTTCATTTATTTCATACAAACATTAGTGACAAACTTGATGCACAAAGCACAGTTAGCACACTGAGCGGTTGATTCAGGAACATGCTGACAATACCAGCACATAGGCAGAGAATGTTATTATGGCCAGTATGAGCCAGGGACAAGGTACTACACTAGTACGGAGTGTAGGGAGGTGAGGACCATAAAACTGCGTCACTAGGTGATAGTTATAGTGTCGGGAAGTGCCTAAAACACACTATAAATGCGGAATTATGCATTTATTATTAAAATTCAGAATTGTATTATGCTAGTAAAGTGCAAAAATATGGCAGAATGGTCCGGTATGCTTTCCTAAGTACCAGGAATAAATTGTGTCACAAATATATATATAAAAGACACTTTTCGGACTAGTTAAACACTTTAATGGAACGGCGTCTAACCGGACAACCGGACATTACCCGGGACACCAAATTTTAGCCAAGTACTTTGTTTTATTATTTTTGACTAGTCGTGATCCCCGTTTACCATAACACCCACTAAACATCAAGTAACTAATATAGAAAATCATGTTACTTGGATTATAACTTATATTTTCCATTTAGTTGAAAAATGTTACACTTGGACCCCCTCCCCTCATATTTTACGATCACAAGCATGGCCCCACCCAAGATATTATTTTATTTTCCTTAGATTGCCCAAAGATTTTTCTTGGATTTCCTAGATTTCCTAGATCTTATTATCACCAAAGTTTACATCCAACCCCCTCCCCTTAGAACCGATTTCGGTCTCTTGTGGACCCACACAATCATCCACCATACTCCCTAATCTTGTGAAAGATTTAAACACATTATTTTATTAGATTATGGCTTGTGGAAGTAACCAAAATATTGAAGTAATCTTATAAGAAGCATGGCCTAGATCACAACCATCATTCACCGTTTTTCACTCTCTCACTTCACTCACTCTCTCTCTCTTTCGGCTCCACCCCCAAACCGCCACCATCACCACCATAAATCCACCACCATCTTCCATTTTACAAGCTTCCTTCAAGAGTAGCAGGTGGATACTAGAGACTTGCAACTTGTGGAGCTTCAAAAGGGCTTTGTTCTAGCTTGATTCATCATCTTTTCTCATCATCTTTGCAATAGAAATTCTACCCTAGCTTTGTGCTAGTAGTAAGTCCTTGTTACACTCTTGTACATCTTGTTTTTATGGTTAAAGTTGTAGTATGTTGTGAATGTTTAAAACACCTAAGAACAAGAACTAAGAACATAAAATATGAACATAAAGCTTTACATAAAAGTCATGAGGCGAGAGATGGTAATACATGGTAAATCTGAGTTATATAATCAATAATCTGCTGTAAATGACTTACGTTATGATATAAATCGTTATTAGAATGAATGGTGATCGTATGTGTGCGTTTTAGTAATATTTAAGCTAGAAACAACTTGCTGAATAACATTTTCAGCCAACTTCAACTGGCTGTAAACGAATCATAATAAATCGAAAAATTGATTTTCTGAAGCCTAAATTATGTATTTTCAAAAAACGGATTAAATGGCACTAGAATCGTAATTTTTCGAGGTCGTTTACTATTTTTAAAGGACTGTTTTTGGACAGCAGCTCAAGCTGAGTTTTTACTGCAGTAAATGGGTGATATGTTTCTAGTCATAACTTGAAATCTATGTTGAATCAGCTCATGAAAATTGTACTGTAGGTGACCACTGATGTCGTAGTAATTCTCCCACTGGAATTTCGTCAATCGGACTTAAGATAAATTTTAGATGAATTATTTCGTAGACTGCAGTCAAAAAGTGATAATTCTGATTTGCAGTCCGGTAAATAAATTTTAATAAAATATTGGTAATGAACTAGACCCCGATATATTTACAAAATAATATTTGGATCGCATAAGATATTCTGTAAAAAATTTTGGAATTTTAGGAATAAGATAACTATTTTATTAAAATGCCCGAAAACAGCCCCGTTTTGTATATTGAAACTGAAATGATATAAGTAGTATTTTGCATGTCTAAATGTCGGGTTGGCTATTTGAGAACGATCTAGTGTGTTATATGTTAAAGAAAATGATATACTATTTAGCTTAAACACCTTCATTTACAAGGGAGACTATGGCGAAATTTTCTGAAAATCCTAACACTTAGTAAATATTTTCTAGACAAGTGTTTACTAGTATATTTTAGACTATGTCTTTCAAACATAAAACTCGCCATAATCTTTGTAACAAAAATACAAAGTATCGGAGGTTGGTTTTATACATGAAAATGGTTAAATATATAATTAGAATATATATTGTTTTGAGGTAATATATTGAGAATATATTGGCATGTTATTATTTGGAATACTACACCCGGATACGACGCCGATACATGGCATGTTACACGAACACAAGAATACGAATATACGTGTATAAGATACCCCATCCTTGGGAAGGAAATACGAAGCTAAAATACTTGAGAAATATTAATACCAAAGTTGTGGATTAAACAATTATTCCAAAAGTAATATATATATTATAATAACTTGGAATAATGTCAGAAGCGTAACTCAAAAACATAAATAATAAGACAACGCATGACCCGTTCGTCTAACAGACGTTAGACCATTGTAGGTAGTCATGTGGCTAAGGAGTATTGGGTTACAAGTACCGAAGACGCAATACAGTGAGTTCATGTCCCCCTTTTCTCTTAACTGTTTTCAGTTTTATACTTTGGGGGTGAAATACATGTTACAATAATTACAGACACTTTTATACATGGTATGGTTAGCTTAAGGAGGGTATACTACTTAGATCATGTGAGTGGGTAGGTGGAACTTAAGGCCATTAATCCTTGTTGTAGGACCGAGGGACATTAGTGATAGATCTATTCGGGTGTAGCGAGCCCCACTCCTGAGTCCGCTGAGTGGACCATGAGGTGACTAAGTGCCTGACGCCAAAATCTGCTAGGTTTGAGTCTTCCTGCATCACTTCACACATATCATTGGCTTTGCAACCCAATGGTGATCTCTTTTTCCTTAATTGCTACATACCAGGGATTTTAATACATACAAACACGTTACAAAGGTTTATACATACTCACTTACACATGAACTCGCTCAACTTTATGTTGATTTTTCAAACTACATGTATTTCAGGGAACTAAACGGATCTGGCAGGTGTATGCATGTGTCTGCAAGCTGCTTGTTAAATAAAGGATGTCATTCAGGGTCGTAGAGTTTAAAAGATGTGTCCTCTTCCTGGACGGGATACATGTTTCTAAACTCAGGATTATTTAGAGTCTTTTGTTGAGTCCATGGGAACTCATTTGAACATGTTATGGTTTGTAACTCATGGACGTAAATGTTTTCAAGACAATGGTATTGTGGTATTTTCTAAACTTTATTAATGGATGAAAATTTTTCGGTCTTATCATATAGCATTGTTATGATTGGTTGCTATGGTATTAAGAAGTCACACCAAATAAACCCACGCTTCCGCAAAAGTCAGGGTGTGACAACTTGGTATCAGAGCTTCGATCGTAGCGAACTAGGATTCTTTCTCGAGTCTAGACTACGATCATTAGGGCTCTCACGAAAATGTTTTCACGACTTGTTTTTCATTGCATACACAAAACGTCCAAATCCAGGAAACAAACATTTTTACAAACAAAAGGCACACATACACATTTCAAAATTTATATTTATAATTCAGTCTTAGAGACCGAGGGAGGATCAGTCTTAGAGACTGAGGGAGGTTCAGTCTTAGAGGCTGAGGGAGGATCAGCCTTAGAGGCTGGGGATAATTAGTCTTAGAGACTGGGAGGATTGGTCTTAGAGGCCAGGGAGTTGGTCTTAGAGACCAGGGAATTAGTCTTAGAGACTGAGAGTTGGTCTTAGAGACCAGGGATTTAGTCTTAGGCAGGGAGTTGTTCTTAGAGACCAGGGAGTTAGTCTTAGAGACTGGGAGTTGGTCTTAGAGACCAGGGAGTTAGTCTTA